>PVJX010002538.1:0-126644 GCA_004027295.1 Dolichotis patagonum | reverse complement strand
TTATCACCTCTGCTATTCAACATAGTACTGGAAATACTAGCCAGAGCAATAAGACAGGAAAGAGAAATAAAAGGAGTAAAGATAGGAAAAGAGGAAGTTAAATTATCATTATTTGCAGATGACATGATACTTTACATAGAAGACCCCCAAAACTCTATTGAAAGACTCCTAGATATAATTAACAAATTCAGCAAGGTAGACAGATACAAAGTCACTACACAAAAATCAATAGCATTTCTATATACTAACAACAAACGTACTGAGAGAGCAATAAGAGAAACTACACCCTTTACACTAGCATCCAAAAAAAATGAAATACTTAGGAATTAATCTCATGAAAGAAGTAACAGATTCTATACAGTGAAAATTATAATACGCTGAAAAAGGAAATCAAAGAGGACCTCAGAAAATGGAAAGACATCCCCTGCTCATGGAGAGGAAGAACAAACATTGTAAAAATGGCCATTCTCCCAAAATTACTATACAGATTCAATGCATCCCAATCAAAATAGCACTAATATACCTCATAGATCTAGAGAAATCACTCCTAAAATTCATCTGGAACCAGAAGAGACCTAGAATAGCAAAGGGATTTCTAAGCAACAAAGGCAAGGCAGGAGGCATCACAATCCCTGACTTGAGATTATACTACAAAACTACAGTGATAAAGTCAGTATGTTACTGGATTAGAAACAGACCCGAGGATCGGTGGAATAGATTGGAAGATACAACCACAACCACAAACTCACTCAACCACCTTATCTTTGATAAAGGGGCCAAACATGCTCACTGGAAGAATGACAGTCTCTTTAACAAATGGTGCTGGAAAAATTGGCTGTCCATATCCATAAGCCTAAAACTAGACCCATGTCTATCACCATATATTAAACTAAAATCTAAATGGATAAAAGATCTAAATATTAAAACAGAAACACTAAAACTGCTGGAAGACAAAGTAGGTGAAACCTCAAAGATATAGGGGTAGGAGGAGAATTCATGAACAAGAACCAAAGTACACGAGAAGTACTTCCCAGAATCAATAACTGGGACCACACCTTATTAAAGAGTTTCTGCATGTCAAAAGAGGTTTCCAGCAGAGTGAAAAGAAAACCCACAAATTGGGAAAAAAATATTCATGGACAGCTCCTCAGACAAAGGACTTCTGTCTAGAACTTATAAAGAATTAAAAAAAAATCAGACCCTCGAAATTCAAAGACCCAATCCAAAAATGGGCATCTGAAATGAACACACAGTTCTCAGACGAAGAAATATGAATGGCAAATAAATACATGAAAAAATGTTCATCATAATTAGTCATGAGAGAAATGCAAATTAAAACCACACTTAGATTCCATCTCACTCCCGAAAGAATGGCCAGAATAGAAAACACTACCAACAACAAGTGTTGGAGAGGCTGTGGGGAAAAAAGAACTCTTCTACACTGTTGGTGGGAGTGTCGACTGGTGCAACCACTGTGGAGGTCAGTCTGGAGATTCCTCAAAAAGCTGGGTTTGGAAGTCCCATTTGACCCAGCTGTTCCGCTTCTAGGCATATTCCCAGAAGAACTGAAAACATCATACCACAGTGATATATGTGCACCCATGTTTATAGCAGCACAATTTGTAATAGCCAGATCTTGGAAACAACCTAAGTGCCCATCAACTGAGGAATGGATAAAAAGTTGTGGCATTTTTATACAATGGAGTACTACTCAGCTATAAAGAATGATCCCATCGAGATATTTATAAATAAATGGACATGACTTGAGACCATTCTCTTAAGTGAAATAAACCAAACTCACAGGGTAAATACCATATAATCTCCCTAGTATGAGCTTTGATAAGAGTATATTAGACTATGGTAAGCATGAGTCCCCATCTCATAGCTTTGAAGTCTCTCAAAGTTTTCAATCATCAGTTGGAATGGTTTTATCCTGTTTTGTTTGACTATATCATGCGTGATGATATGAACAGCTGTTTTGAAGAAAACAAAACATTATGACAGCTATTGCTGATTTATTATCATCTTTCTTAGAAGTCCTACCATGCTTCTTTTGTTCTACTACCATTGGTTGTATCTATCACATTGTTTCTTATTGGAATTTGAATATGTGTGATAGTTTAAACAAAAATTTTTTTATCAAAAATGAGATATTATAGTACCCATTGATCATTTTCTGTTATTCGGTTCAGAAAGCCCCGTAATTCTTTCACTCTATGCATGGCTTTATACTATTGTGTTATGTTTGATATTATTGTATTTGAAACTATGCTCAACTATAGCAGAGTAAGAGATATGGTGTTAGCTACTGTTGATGTCCAGTTGTGTTAATGTAAAGTACTGTGTTGCCTATGTTGTCCTGTTCTGATCTGCTCTGTACTGCCCCCTTTTGTTTTATTCTGTTTCAAATAAAAATTAAAACAAAAGAAATCTTAAACTTCAATATCATTAAAAAAAAAGAAGTTACCCTGATTGGAAAAATGGGGGATCTAAATATGTAGATTTACCCAGGCCTGGTGGCTGATGCTTGTCATCCCAGCACTAGGAGGCTGAAACAGTAGGATCGCAGTGAGGTCGAGACTTGGGCTACAACGTGAGCTCAAAGCCAGCCTGAACTGCACAGTAGGACCCTGTCTCAGAAAAACAAACAAAAAATTGTAGAATTTTGTTATTGTGGGATGAGCTAATGCATCTTAATAGATGTAATTATCATCGTAAATGTGTGAACGGAACTTAAAAGATGAAATTTATTTTCCGTTGGTTTATTATTCTTTAGGATTAATTACTACCCTCACCGCTGGAAGTTTTCTTCTGTTTCTCAGTTTTCTTCTGTTTTCATGACTCTTCCTTTCCACTAGCTCAAAATTCGAGGCTAGAGTAAACTTTTAAATTGTGCTAAAAAGTTTGTGAGATTTCTGATGATGTACAAAAATAAACATACTTTCTTCTAAACCTCACTTAACAATTGCTTAAGTGCAGATAAATGTGACCCATGGGGTTATTATTTTGCTTATCACCTTGCTTTTTCTTTAAGTGGTATAAATGATAATCACTGAATAGACTGTCAAAAGAAGTGCCATATATTCATAAAGTAGACTTTTGATAAATGACTTCAATAAGAATCCATGAATATGATTTTGGGCTTATGAACTCTCTCAGGAAGTTAACAGTTTGTTTCTTTATCAAACAGTAGAAATAATAACTGTGCTTATGGTGTTCTTCTAAATTCCAAATGTAAAAAGATATACATGATAAACCCATGTGAATGCTAACTTCAATTTTACAATTACTTTCAATATTATCTTTTCACGATGCTTACATTACCAGTACAACTTTAGATGTGGAATATACTACCCATTCAAACCTCTGGAAAAATATTAGAGTACACATGTAGAAAGAAAAACATCATGCATAAATAAAAATTCATATGGACTGTATCTAGTGAGCTTACAAATTCTACCAAGAAAAACACTTTAAGTTCATGAAGCAAGTTCTTATTCACTCATTAATTCACTGTGTTAGTACATATGCATCAAATATCTAATATAGATCAGCTAACATGAAAAGTTGCTGAGACATCACAATGAACAAAACAACAAAGTTCTGTGTCCGCACAAAACTAACAAGCCAATAATGATTGAAAATCAAAAAATCAATAGCCAATGTGTCATCATGACAAATGCAAAAACAAGATATGAATGAAAGAAGGAATGAAACCTGTGAAGAGCAGGAAGTAATATAAAATAAGATAAAAGGAACATTAGATGATTTAGAAGCAGGAGAAGAGAGAAGACATGAGATGGGCACTCTGAAGAAAACTTGAATAGAAGTGTGCACAAGTGGGCACCTGCCGTGCAGGTATCTCAGCAGTGTGGAGTATACAAATACTAAATCAGAGAGAGAGAGAGAGAGAGAGAGAGACAGAGAGAGAGACAGAGAGAGAGACAGAGAGAGAGAAAGGATGAGAGAGAGACAGAGACAGACACAGAGAGAGTCTCTACTGTTCAAATAGTGAGAAGACCAACAAGACTAATATGAGGAACAGACCAGAATTAGGGAAGTGTTCAGTGAAAAATATCAGTTCACTCTTTCTATGGTAAAAATATTACCACAAAATTAGTGGGCTGAAATGCCAGAAAATCATTTTCTCAAATTTCAAAGTAAGATGTCGAAAATCAATGCATTAACAAGGCCTTTTGTTCTAAAAACCACAGTAGAAAATCTGCATCCTTACCTTTTCCAAGTTTTTAAAGACCACTAACATTCCTTGACTCAGGCTCTTCTTTTCCTGCATTTCTCCAAGTGTTTGTTTCACTGAAGTCTTTTGCTTTCGTTACCACATCACTTTTCGTTTGACCCAGACTCCTGTGAACTACCCTTTCTAAGGATTTTTCTAATTGCATTGGGCTCATCAGCTAAACCACAATGATTTGGCCATCTAAAGATATTTCACTTCGATCAGTCTGAAAAGTAGTTTTTGTTCATAAGTTAATATTTATTATTTATGACATGAAGAGTTTTGGAGGGGTTTAGGATATTATTCAGACTATCATATGAAGCCATATAGATCATGCTTAGTTTTGTATTTTCTTCAAGGTACTCCCTGTGTAAGGAAATGTCACACTGACAGTGCAACTAAAAGGAAATAAGGAATGAAACCTTTGGAGAGCAGAAAGAAAGCATTCCATGCAGAGAAAATATCAAGTTGTAGACCTGTAGTGGTAGCTCTATTCCAAGGTGAAAAGCAGGTAACTTATGCAGTGCACTAGTTGGAAAACTTTATAGTTGAAATTATAGTAGTAGAAATAGAAGGATTTACAAACTATTTTAAGGACCATGAATTTTTATTTTAGGGAAAAAAGAAATCCAGTACTTTCCTAAGAGATCTGTAAAAATATGAATCTGAACATTTAAATCTTTTTATCAATTTTTGAGTAATGATAAGAAAATAAGAAAAAAATTAAAATTATTTGTAATTTCTTTCTGGTGAAAATATAAATCATATGTTCTCTACATTTGCCTATTAAATACTTTTTGTTTTTATCAGTACAGTTTCAGTATACAATGATGTCACTGTATAAAACTTTAAGCTGTATTAATGATACTCTCTGCCGTGAAATAACGTTACGCTTCAAAAAATGAATTTAACTAGAGAGAGAGAAGTGCTTGGACTATAGAAAAATCCGCAATTTTTGAAAAGATGGAATGGGTGGTAATTTTGTTAAGACAAATAAATCAGGCACACATTGACAAGTATAGCATGGTCACACTCACCTGTGAGATCTGAGCAAACCGATCTCATAAAAAGGAGAGGAGGATAGAAGTTATCACAGACCAGAGGGAGTGGTGGGAAACAGGAAGGGAAATACTAAATCCACTGTGTCATTTTGGAGTTAAATAAGAACAAGAAGTTCTGGGTGTGCTACTGCACAGCAGAGTGATTACTGAGAACATTACCGTACCACACTGGAATGATCAATGGGAAAACAGACACTTCACTTGGCCACATTCTTCCAGAATCCAACACTTGATCATGTCTAAGAATTCTACGCTTTGAGTTCCTCAAAAAGAAATCTCTGACTTTTTTTTTAGCTTATTCTTATGAGTAATTTAAGTATTTTCTTTGGAGAAAATATTGCATGTGTGATAGTGTTGATGTGTCAGGCACATAATGTACCTTATTTTATTCATATTAAATGAATAATATTTCAAGATATAAAAAAGAGCAAACAACATTGTTTAGTATTAGTAATTATATCATCCTGAAAAGATTAATTTTGTGGATTGGTATATCTATACTAAACAAAATATCTGGTTTTTTACATACAGTAGAATGAGTAGTGTGTATTTCAAATGTAATATTAAGTTTTTCAATGGGTCTACTTTTATTAATAATAAGATATTATAAACATTTTAAAAAATAAAGGTTAATTCATAAATATTAAGCAAAATGAGAGATACATTGCTATTTTAAAGTTATGTTTTCTTAAACTTGAAGAATGTGGGTTTTAGTACTGAATTAAAATGTACAAAGTTTCATTCTAGTAAATTGTAACATGTGTATACTCATTCACAATGTAAGAATAAAAATATATTTAGAAAAAACATCCAATACCCACATGACTTTGTCAAAATCATGGGCATTTCATTAAATTTATACCCTAAGTGCTTTTGAGTATTGTATATTTAAAATGTTGGGTATGAAAGAAATACATGTATTTGAAATTTGTTAAATATGAAAACAACTCACATATTTATGTATTATAAAGGAGAGTCTGTCAGTCATATTTTATAACATTAATTTTTTCTGTATCAATGAATATTCTGTAACTATTTTGCAAACATTTAATTATATAATTTTAAATATTTTTTCTACTGTCATATTTTTCAGAGTTTGGACACAGACATCCACATTGGTGTACACATCCACAAGCAAAAATTTATCTGTGCTTTAACATTAATTTATCTCATATTTAATACTGAAATCCAAACAAATAGAATAGCAAAAATATTTTATTTGTATTTTCTTATAACCTTATTTTGGTCATTACTTGGCAATTTTTAAGTTTTAAATCTGCATCATGACTTTAAAAATTACAGTAGGAAACTCTTCATGGAGCTGATTTTTAATGATCTCATAAGGATACATTTTATTCATTTGAAATTCATCAGTAGTACTTTCCCAAAAATACATCAATAGTGCAGTGAGGCATGAAATTCATTTAAAGTGAACTTATCACAAAAGCATTCTGTGATGAAATATCTGTCACAAAATGATATAGTCACACTTATCTTAAATCTGCTATCTGCATCTATAGCCATTAGAGATGGTTAGTTTCTGAAGTAAAAATATGTTCTAAAGTTAAATATTCTTATTTTCTATGATAGTTAAAAAATCTAGTAAGAATGTGAAGCAATCTATGCCTGGCATGTATAAGTAAAGCAAAAAAAATAATGAAAAGAATTATGACAATATTAAAATATAAGGTAATTTTTTTCTATAAGGTAGCAAGAAAAATGATAATGAATAATGTCCAGGAAATTAGATACCATATGATATTTAGTAGAATGAAATCTATGGAAAAATGAAAGAACAGAAATTAAAATAAGCATTGAAATATTTATTATGCATTTTTTGCCAGAACAAGAAAATAAAATGAGTATCACTATATATGATTTATGAACTGAGGAAAATATTTCAAAGCATAAAATTATCAAAGCATAAAAGGCATGTTTCATATATAATTTTGATTACATATAATCAATATGTATGTATACATATGTAATGCAGATATATATGTATAACAACTGCAAAATGAAAAACTAAAGAAAAATTTACAAAATATATAGAAGGTATAAAACGCATTAAAGGAAAGTACTCTGAATGTTCTATAACTCGGGGGAAAAGAATGAGACTTGTGCTCGGTATCCAAACTGTGCCAGATGAAACCAAAATGAGAAACCATTTCACTCACAATAAATTGATATAAATTAAAATGCCTGAAAGCTATGATGTTGACTGACATAAAATGAAGATAATGTTTATGACTACTAGCAAAAATATACATTACTAAATCCCTTTGAAGACTGATTTTTAGTAAACTTTATGTGTGTGTAGAATATGCTTTAGAGATTCAGTTTCTGATTTTTAATGCTTTTTGTTAGTGTAAGCTTGTGCTACGTAATGAATACATGCATCCTTGGGAGTCCATACACAAACAGATCACATTTCAATCTTTTTTACCTCCCCTTTGCCCTCCAACCCCTCTTCCTCCATCCTGAAAGAACCTGCCTGTGCTCAAAACTCTACTTCCCCTTTTCCTATCATGTAGCTTTTATTTTGCTCATTTTAATTATTTAGGTCTTATATAAAGAAACCATGGAACACTTAAGCTATAGCTTTTTATTTCATTCAATATTATGGTGCCATATGCTTTGATTATCTGCTCAAAGACTCAAATGTATTCTGGTTTGTTGCTGAGCAGCCTCCATTGTTTATATATACCACATTTTCTTTGCCATTCATTTATTGATGGATATATTCTCTCTTTCCATTACTTATGTATTGTGAATTTTGCTGCTATAAACACAGATATGCATGTAGTATGGTAATAAAATACCTTAAGTTTTTTGGATTATCATTAGAAAGGTACAAATCAGATGAATGGAATTTCTACTTTTAATTTTATTGAGGAATTTCTATACTGATTCCTGCAGGGGTTGCAGTAGCTTGTGTCTGAGTTCTTAGTCATAACCATTCCCTCTGGAGTACAATCGAATCTCAGTGTTGCTTTGATTTACAACAATCTCTCTCTCTCTCTCTCTCTCTCTCTTTCTCTCTCACGCGCGCACACACACACACACGTACTACAAAGGAGTCTACAGAAAAGAGAAAGTGAATATTGTACCAAATTCATATTCTTCTGCTTGTAAACTTGATAATAAACATAAGTACAGTATAAAAAAGAATAAACCGGTATAGGTCAAATTGTAGAAACCTGAAATATCATTACTAATTCATTTATTTCTTTTATTTTACATGTGTTCTTCTCTTCCAGTATATGTTTATCTAGACATTTTTAAATTTGCTCCATGATTTATAGATATTTATTTCCTTTTTTTCTTTTCATTTTTTAATTAACAAGGATGAACTGAGAACTTTTACAATTAAATACATCCAGGGTTTCATTAACGTGATAAAGTGATCAAGCTTTGCAGGAACTTGGCTCCACCTACCTTACCCTCCCAGAGAACTGGCATTACATATACGGACCACTATGCCCTAGATTTTCTTTTTATTCCTTTTTCTTTGCTTGTATATCCGTCTTAAAGTTCCTGGTGAGCCTGTCTCTTAACTCACTGATATCTTTTTGGTCAAAACATTTTATTAGTATTTGAATGTTGTAGTCTATATCTGGTGGAATGTTTACTTCTCTCATATTCTTTTGATTATTTCATAAAATTTTCATTCTCTTGCTTTTATAAGCTACAGTTTCTTTAACATTCTCTACTGTTTCCATTGGAATCCTGAAACTGCATTCATTATTATATTAACTGCTGATCTAATAATGCCAGAGTTTTTATGATATCTAAACTTAATTGTTATGCTGGCCTTGTCTTTTGAGACTGTTTTTTCAATTTTCCTTTTGGCATTCCTTTTTAAAAAGTTTCAGTCTGGATTTTATGCATAGTATAATAGGAACCCAGGTAAGTAAGTTTATAATTTGAATTTCTGAAATTAATTAATATAATATCTGGTCTGTGTTTCAGTTACCTTAACTGTGGATGCTAGGGCATCAGTTCCCTATGTTGCCTTTGTTTGTATCCTTGCTGTCTTTGTCATCCCTAAATGTTGCCCAGGCTTCTCATAGCTCTTTCAACTCTAACCTCCTGATACCATACTCAAACCTTATCAGCGTTGTGGGGAGATAAAAATTGGAGAAGCATTTGGCAATAACGTTACAAGTAAATTTTACGCTTCTTGCCTTCCGTGCTTAGTATCACTAACCCTTACAACTGTACTTTACTCCTGGAACCCTTACTTTGTCACACTTTAAGGAAAATATGAAATCGAAAGAGACACCACTAGGAGAAATTTCTCCCCCTTAGGAGGGTAAAGAGTCAATCATTTATCTTTCTCAGTCTCCTTGTCCCCTCCACACTCCTGTCACACCTTCAGATCTTTACCAGATAAATTCAAAGCATATCTAGAGATAAAACTCTTAAAATAATGAAGACTATAAGGCTACTTATCAGCAGTTTCTCAGACTCATTTGAGTCCAGGCTTACATTTCACAACTTTATGAAAATTACTATTGTCGTCCACCTGCCTGTTTGTGATTCTGCTGTACCTGTGGGTGTAGCTCAAAGTCAGCAAACCATAGGTGCCACTTTGAGGGTCTGGCCCAGATGGCATGTAGGTGACTATTTGTCCTTGAAAACTCATTTTTCTGATAAGTTTAAGACAATTCAGATTTTTAAAAAAGTTTTCTTAGCTTTTATTGTTGTGACTTAAGAAAGATAATTTCTATTAACCTTGGCAGGTCGTGTTACTAATGTTCCCAAAATTCCAGTTTTGTATGCTTAATTAAAAAACCTGTTACTGAAGTATATACATAAGTATGTACTTGTTGACTCCTTTGTAATTCAAAATTGAAAGCAGTTCAAAATATATTATTATGTTATTGCAATAATAAAAGGTTAGTCTACTCTAGAACATTTAGATAGTAGAAAAACATGTATTGTAAAATCAATTTGTGCAAATCTCATAATAGGCTTAACCTTAAAATTTAAATCACAATAAAGTAGGTAGAATAAATACATTCATAGCAATTATACACATTTCACCACACCTGAACATTTTGTTTGTTTCCTAATATTAAACAAATTTTTACAAATATTTTTATGATATAGGTTTAATATTTTAGAGTTCTTGAGGTTAAAATGCTAAACTGCTCTGGAAGGTTAAATTAATAAAAGTATCTCTAGGACTCATCCTTTCTGGATGACCTAAGGGAGAATCTCTTATTTTCTTTTTCCATATTTCTAAGACAATTAAAGTTCCTTATTGCATGACCCCCTTATTCTGTCCCCAGCCAATGAATATGAAATGGAATCTTATAATCCTGTCTTTCCAAAGTTCACCCTCTTACTTTCAACGTTCACTCTGAAGGCCTTTCAGAAGTGCTTGCACTGATAATTTAGGCTAACCTCCCAAATTATAAAGTTTGCTGATCACCAAAATTAATTTAATTTTCAACTTTATTTGCCCTTTGCAATGTAATGTGACATTTTCATAGTTTGGAGGAATTTGGAATGGATATTTTTGAGGAATCCGTTATTGTTCTTCCTGCAATGACCACTCAGTTGATTACAGTATATCACTAGTAAAAAAGATAAAATAAAGAGGGCAATGTTTCTCACTAAAGAGTCATTACTTCGCAGCAAGAGGAAGTACATGTATATTATATTTATACAATGGAGTTTCTTATTCTAGCAATATGTGATTGTATAAATTAAATTTGCAAGTACTTTCAGGGTATAATTGGTATTTATCTTGCATCAGGAATTACAACTTTGACTTAACATTTATTCCACCATATAAAATTGCAGGATTTTCTTCCTCACAGATTTCTATTATCGCATTAATTGAGCATATTAATGAGACTTAGTAACATGTTTCCGAACATAATGCAGCATGTATTGATCATGTTCAGCCAGTCCTCTTTCATAATTACCCTTCCTAGATCACTACCCTATTTTCCCTTAGACCATTTGGTTCTTCCTTTTTTGTGGTAGTGGAGATTGAACCTACAGTCTTTATGCTGAGTAACATCCCCTCTTGTTTTCTTTTGTCCCTCTTGTTGTCTTCTATTTTGTGTGTGATACAGTTTTTAAATTGCCCAGTGTAGGCTCAATTTTTCCATTCTCCTGCCTCAGCCTACCCAGGTGCTGGGATTACAGCGTGAACCACCACGCTTGGCTGACTTTACTTTTTAACTTTGCACATGTAAGAATGTTTTTCTAAATTTTCACAGGATTACATCAAAATAAGATTATACATATATATATATATATATATATATATATATATATATACAGAAAGTTATACACTATGAATAAAATGAATATAGCTCAATTAAGATGAAACAAAATCAAAATCTTTGAAGCAAGCAGTATTGGAAAATCCCACCGTTCACTCCTAGTCTGCGCATGGCTGGATCTGCTCTGGGCTCAGGACATGGACTGTGACAACAGCTTTTCCTCCTTCTCTGCCTGCCAGTAAGGCTTTGTGAATGGAGGCCACAGAAGAAGGTGGAACTCAGTAGACATAGCCAAAATATGATATTGTTTTTATAAGCACACTCGAAAGTTAAAATACATACTTATAAATTATTTTACTATACATATATAGCTCAAAATATTTCTGTTTAAAAACAAACATTTATTTTTACTGTTCACATTCCTCTTTTGCTTTTCTTGCCTTTCTTTTCCTTTTCTCTTTTCTTCTCTTTCTCTTAAAAATAACCTCTATAGTTTTGAATCAGTCATCACATTGTTAAAATAATAGTAATAATCTTCAAATGTGTTTGAAAACAAAGTATATAAATTAAAATTATTCAAAACAATATAAAATATACTATGCCGTCAATGTATACATTATTACAAAATGACAAAAACTCTGAAATTTCAACATATATAATACATGCAATTATAGCTATTAATATCAAAGATATGTTCATTTGCATATTTTGAATTTATTTTTACTTTAATAATGTAATAAATATATCAAATAATTTATTTAAAAAAGAAAATAAATCCTAAATTCTTTAGTGTTATTGCAAGACCTTCTAAATCTGTTTAATGATTTCAAATTAATATAGCTAAATTTAATGTTTAAATGATGGTTAAAATTAATTTTAATATACTCTGACAAATTTGATTCTAGTAAACCGTATTCATGGCATCTAACCTTTGTATACGTCTGACCAGCAGAATTTGGATATGTCGATTGACAGTTCAAGAGAGAAACAGTTCAAAGAAATTTTTTCAAGTTTCAACATTCACTTTCAGCGTTTTATTTTTCTGTTTAAAACCTCACTGACTGTCATTTTGTTTCCCAGTAATGAGCACATCTCAGTCATCACCTGATAGTCTCATTTTTAAATAAATAAATTGAGCATTTCAGCACTTTCTAGCCATTTACATATTAAATATTTCCATTCAAAATATTATGCAGAGAAAGAGAAATGAATTACTGACATATGTTATGGATACTATAAAGAAACAAAATAGGCTTTCTGAGAATTTTTGTGACATACCTTAAAACAAGGAATTAGATTTAATAACTAGAAAACCAGATGCTAAAACAGATTGTCGGAATCCAGATCCACCGATCTATCTGTAATACATGAAAACGTACCCTAGTGCATAACAGTGCTGTGATATTTCAGTTTTATTATATCATTTGCTTATCCTGCCTAATCTGAGGTGTGCTGAGAGTTAATTTATTTCATTTGTTCTTTCCAGCAATGTATATATAGAAAACGCCCCTTACAGTGTTATTCAAATGAACTGCACCACATTATGCTGTGAAGAAGGTATTATTGCTTTGTGTGTCTTCAGGGTATTACAAATTGGAAAATAAAAAGCTCATTAACGTAAAACAGCTCCCTGAGGCAATGTATAATGTGGAATCCAATGTTTACAAACATTGATAGCCCTATACATTTAAAGTTGTCAATTAGTTGGCAGTAAATCAGTATGTTTCGCACTGAAATACACTATTTACCGTTTGTATCAATGAAGCAATACATATATTCTATATATGCAATCCATAACGACATTTTGGTATGGCTTGGTTAGGGTTGCATGGATTACAAATACTCTACTGGTTGTCTCTTGACATTACATTGCACATTAATGTCTTAGGAATTGTTGTTTGTATAAACGCATCCTATATGATCACACAGTGATTACAATTTCCAATTTTTCAAAATGTTTGCCTGTTATTAAATAACTGTGTATGACATGGTATGATATAATTCCATGTTTATTTACTTTAAGATTAAGGAATTTACTAAACAATTTATTGGAGGATACATCATATATTTGCCTTCATGTTCAATCAACTGGAGCATAAAGGATTTTTTAAATACCTAATTGTTACTAAGTCGCCCTCAAAATCAGTTTTATAGGTATTACATTGAATTCTGCAAAAGACAAAATACATAGACATCTAATTTGTGATTTGTATTATTTCATGTTTCTAACTGCAATGAATGGGTGTGAGTTATACTCTAGGACTTAGAATTAGGAATTTATATTGACATATGCAGATGATAATTTTTAAATATAAATGAGTACATATGATCTATTCACATTAATTTATATCTAACAAATAGTATAGTGCTAATTTTAATGTGCTGGACTCTTAATATTTGATACAAATTAGTTCTCTTTTCAAGTACAAAGTTATTTTGAAAGAAATAATTTATTTAATTTTGCTTTAGAGTAGGGTCCAAAAAAACCCAATTAAGTCAAAAGTTATCAGATAGATACAGAAAACATCTTTGCATAAGAGGAAACTGCCACCATAATATAATTGTACCAAGTAAGGAAGTAAATTATAATGATAACAGAATTTTCTACACCAGAAAAAAAAGGCACTTCATTAAGAAAATACAATCATCACACTGAAAAGTAATTTAAAATAAAGCAACTAGATTTAATTATGATGATTCCATGAGGCAAAAAAGCCTTACAGTAACAAATACGATCTAAGGAATGTGATCACATTTTAGGAAATAAGGATATTTTATGTTTTTCACATAAGTGGTGGTAAATATATTCAAATCAACTTGACCAAATGGAGAAATATGCTAAGTGCTTTGCTAGGCATATTTTCCAAAGCAAATGATTAATCTTTCTCAAAAGATTTTAAAGTGTAATTATATTTATATTAAAACTACCTAATATCAATAACCAAGCTGAGTCATACTCCAGAGCACATCATCTCTGGAGTCATTTTGGCTAAGATTAAAATATCAGCTCATTTTCCAATTAAGCTATGTGCCTTTGGTATTTGACTGAAATCTCTGATCCACTCTCTTACATGGCAACTGTAATATAATTTTTTCTAGTAGTGAAGTTCAATAAATTACATCACATATAGAAAATACCTACTATCGTGTCTGGCAAAAGAAAGTGCTTTCTAAACACTGATTTTGTCTATTTGATGATGCCTATGGAAATTGATAGGGAAAATCATTGTAAAATATTTTAGAAGAATTTATTGAAATAAAGCCTTTTGACCAATAGAAAATAATTTAAAGATCTAATTGATCCATGGAGACAAAAATCAAATTGATGTGTCTTCAGCTGCCTAGTTTCATGTATGTAGCAATCAGACATATCATATAAATCCCATTTTTTAAATTACGACAGTATAGTAATTTCAAAAGAAGAAAAATTACGGAAACAAAAAAGAAATATTGCAATTTGATAAAGGGGTAAATTCTACAACACAGAAATATTTATTGTATGTGTATAATTGCCACAGAACTGAAAATATGTGATACAAATCAGACTGACCTGTAAGAATAAATAGATAAATCCACTATTACACTTGAAGTCTTGAACACCCCTCGATCAGCAGTTGAAAAGTTCTTCAAAAAACATTTGTAAGATAATAGGTGCACCAAACAGCAAGAACAACCACATGCATCTAAATCTAATAAATATTTATAGAATCACCTAAAATACCAGAGCACATTTTTTGCAAGTGCATGTAGAATATTCATTAAGATCAACCAAAATCTGGGCCTCATTAACCTAAAAAATGTAAATGAATACAAATCTTACAAAATGTGATGTCAGCACATTCAAGATATTTCCGCAGGTGGTCTTAGACTGACTGATTTTCCTAACCTCTCTCACTTATGTTTCTCAACAATAAGTGTGGAGTATTCTGATAAGAAAACATCACAAGGCAAGGAGTAACTGGAGGCCTGAGTTACATGCTGATCCCCCAATAAATGGTATATAATATATTTTTATGTGTTAGGTCAATGTTTTGAGTTTTCTGATTCCTAAAGCCATGGCAGAATAATTTCTAGGGTCTCTCAATTGTGATGCAATTGAGTTTTTGTCCTTCCTGCAAAGTGTTCCTAAGTCTGAAAGGAAAATGTTTGCCCCAAGTCCTGGGTTTTGTTGTCCTTTGCTGTCTACGTGTAACTAATAACTTCACTCATGCAAGCCTTTTTGTGTAATATATCTCACTGAATCTGGCCAGGCAGTTAATATACACTAAAACTGCAGTGAGATTAAGGTGTCACCAGTGTGCAGCGAATTTGCTTGGCTCCGTATAATGAAAATAAACTAAAAATCAACATCAGAAAGAGAGCAAGTGTATTTCACACTATTGGCAGAAGAAACAACACACTTATGAGTAATATATAAATCTCAGAAAGAGTGTCAGAGAAATTTTTAAACTATTTTGAATGAAAGATGATAATACAATGAATAAAAGTTTAATGCAGGGCCAGCAATATAGCTCAGTGGCACAGTGCCTAACCAACAAGTGCAGTATTGAGTTTGATTCATGGTGCAAAAAACCCCTAAAAAAACCAAACAAACAAACAAACAAAAAAAAGCAGTGAATGTCATAAACCAATGTGTAGAAGGAAAGTTACAGCAATAGATACACATATAATGAATAAAGAACTATTTAAAATAAATTTTATCATCCCAGTATTCTTTGTGAAGCTAAAAAAAATAAATAAAATAGAACAATGTAAGTCCAAAGCCAGTGTAAAAAAAGCAGTGATAAAAATTAGAGTAAAAACTAGTTAAATTAATCAAGAGAGGACTGGGAAATGTCAACAGTACCAAGACTGGATTTTAAAAAATACAAATAAATTTGACAAATCAGTCTAAACCAAGAATAAGAAGACACAGATTACGAATACCATAATTTTAAACACTTGACACTTTTATTCTCATGACATTAAAGACAAAATAAAAAAATATTAGGAACCCATACTGATATATCAAATTATTTAGAAACATAGAGAATATTTTTTGAGACATAACAAGTAACCAAAACTCATACAAATACAATCTTACAGAAGGATAAACTCACACAACGATAGTTAATTTTAGTAAGGATCTATAATTTAAAATATTAAATCAATTAATAATTAATGTATAAAAGCAATAATTCAACTGTTTCAATTGGTGAGTTCTGAAAAATGTGTAAGAAAAACTCTATCAATTGTCTTCACGTTTTTTTTCAAAAAGCAAAAGGACAGAGAACAAATTTTAGTTAATTGTATGAGAATATCATTATATTAATGCAAAATAAAAGACTTCACAAGGAAGAAAAATTACAAGATAATTTAAATCTCATGGACCCAGGTAAAAAAAAGCCCTTAAAAATAATTGCAAACAGAATCCAATGTTGTTTAAAAAGGATTATACATTAGTGTAAATCTATTCCACATATGAAAGACTAACTCATTATTCAAAAGTCACAATATAAGTGTCATATCAGCAAGTTTTATAAAAAGAAAATATATCATAATAGTAGTAGATAAGGAAAAGCATTCTGATGTTGTAAAATATACATGATAAAAATCAACAAATATGGAATAGTGAGAAACTTATTTGATAGAAAATCTACAAAACAAGCATAAGTACTACCATACTTAATATTTAGAAACTATATGTTGTTTATCTGCTATTAGGAACAAGATGGATCTTCCCTTTCACCACTTTTATCATTGTTAGTCTAGAAATTCTAGCAAATGAGACATGGAAAGAAATATCTATGCACATTGGGAAGAAAGCAATATAAAACTTCATAAAAAGATGGCATATACCTAAGTACAAACCTCCAGTGAATCAACAACAAAATCTCCTGGAACAAATGATTGATTATACAACATGGCAGAATATAAGTTTGTTATATAAAGATATTTATTTTCTTATATAATGACTCAATTTATATATTAAAGCTAAAACATGTTAATGTTTACTTTGCACCTAATAGGAGGCAGGAAAAGATCTAGCTTTATAAGATCCTGTCTTAGTTCCTTTTTCTCTCATTCCTGAGACAAAAATACCTAATATGCAAAGTTAAAGAGGAAAGGTTTATTTAGCTCACAATTTGTGGAGGTTTCAGTGCATAATCAGCTGGCTCCAAGGTAGAGTGGCAATGCAGAGAGGCAACAGTTCATGGTAGCAGAAGACAGCAAAGCAATGAGAGCAAAAACAAAGCAGCAAGCTTCCTTCTCTCCCTTATAGTGTATTCAGGCTACCTGAATACATGATGGGAGGGTAAAGCATTCACACCATCAATCCTAGCACTAGACATGGAACCAGTCACAAATTCTAGATTCAGCAGTCTCCAAAAAGCCCACCACACCATGACCACCTAAGGTCTTGGGAGGACATACAGACACAAACTATATCAGATCCTCTAGCTACTGTCTCCCCATGGAAACACCAATGTCAAGGGCTAGCTACTTATGCACCAACCTACTCTCATAAATGTTGAGGAAGCCCTGTGACAGACCATACACTATGATTTTTGTCCAACAATAAGAAAGAAAAAAAACACCAAAGAAGACAAAGAATCATTTATGTCATCTCTCTCTTACTCCAAGCAAATCATTCTGGGAGAGACAACTGGTATCTCTGAGAGACAGAGTGAATCAGATCCAGAGCTCATTCTTGAAACCTAGTACCAGGCCCACCACAGGGAAACCTCTTGCCAGGTAGAGCCTCCCTCCCCAACTGCCCAGCAATAGAGATCCTGGAATTCTTTGAACAGTTCATTGTTGATCCTCTTCCTCAGTCTGGAGTAGAGAATTTGCAGAACAGGACTCTACCATATGAAGAGCAAGGCACAAAAGTTAGGTGAAGACTTTCCCACTGAGTTGAGTGCTTTCTAACCATGATGAGGTCTAGTACCAAGCAGGAGAGCAAAGTTCTTTATTCACTTTCAGAGCACCAAATATACTCTCCAGATCTGCCTTGCCTCATTAAGACATGTGTTCCTGATGAACCTGACTTGAGTTTTGGTCTACACTGTTAGAATTTTAGTGAGGATAGGACACACCCACACACTCAGCACTTGGTGATTTGCACCTGAATCTCAGGAGAAACTAAGCTTACCTTCAATGTTGGCAGCCAAGTGACTGTCACCATCCATACCCCTCAACTGGAGAAGCACAGTTTTCCTTTCAAAGTGATTTTTCTAAAATTTGGAACTAGTCAAAAGTGCTTGCTTTCATGCAATTTTATTCTACATACTGTTGGAAGTCCTAGGTCAAGCAATAAGGAAAGAAAAACAAATAAGTGGCACTTACATTGGAAAATAGAAGGTCTCATTGTTACTCTTTTCAATAGACATAATCTCTGTGCATAGAAAAGCTCACTCTACCATAGACTATTAGAACTAACGAAGTAATTCATCCAAATTTTATGGTACAAAATCATCATAAAAATTAGTAATGAGGGATTCAGCATGGTTGAATAGAAGAGGACCTGCATGTAAGAAAGAGGACACTCATGCTGAGGTCAAAATCAATCAGAAATAAGAGACTTGTAGATCCAAAAAACACTGGAGCCTTCCATCTGGCCAAATGCTTCAGTTCACTCTAATGATTCTTTGCTATGAATTTCCAACAGAGATCTAATCAAAAGCTCTCAACAATAACCATGCTACCATCCCAACAGTAGACTGCACTGAAATTTCTCTGCCACCTAGGCAATATCTTTAACCACAAAAAAAATAAAGACTACCTTTCAACCAAAACACAATATACTACCTAGGATTTGGCAGCCAGTGCAGTCCTTTTAAAAACAAGTCTTGTGAGCTTCATTTTAACTGTCAGCATTTCCAGCAGTATTCTGATTTTTCCAGGCTCTGATCAGAGTCTCCAATACAGTTTAAGCACAGAGGGGCTGTATTTTTGGTCAGTCTGTCAAAACATTTCCACATTACTTTCAAAGGCTCTTAAGCCACTTGATTAGGCAACATCGCAGCAATGACCCCATTCTCTCAGTACCAGTTTTGTTGTAGTCAGGGTTTGCAAGGAGAACAATGCAGAACACATAACTTATAGTATTATTTATGACAGTCACCCCAAGGATCAAATACAAAGAAAGTGCAGGAAATCTGTCCATACAGTGAATACTTAGAGACTCCAACTGAGGGCCTGGATCCCATAGCAATATCTTGCGTGAGTTGAAGTGAAGACCTAGAGTCCATGACAATGCCTCCCATGAATCCAACTGGAGGCCTAGAGCCCACAACAGTGGAAGGTAGAAAGTCTGTGACAGTGGGATGAAGGATCTGTGCCAGGATGCTGAAAGTTGTGCCCTGGAGCCAGGAAGCTACACTCAAAGTAATAACCAGAGCTCCCCCAATAGTGCCAGTCATCCTTAGTGACAATGAGGTCCCAGGCCCCTTCAACGAGGAGAACAGCTGAGTTCATATCAGGAAGCCTGCATGACAATCTTCTCCTGGAGACTGAGTAGAACACCATCATTCCCTCTGGAGCCAGAAAGCAATGTTCAACGTAAGAGCCAGAGCTCCCCCAAAGTGAACCACAGCCATTGTCAGCAATAACAAGGCGCTGAGCTCCTCTGAGGATCAGAACAGCCAGCTTTGTGTCAGCAAGCTCCTCCAGGAGCACCCAGAGCAGCAGGAGAACCAACAGCACCAAACAGCACTCTTCCTCTCCAGGTCTTTTTATGCTGGCAACAGTCCTCAGGTGGGCCACTGACACATCACCGCACTGATTCAGTTCAGCTGCTATTACTAGTGGACCACGGTTATCAACCCAACACACCCAGAATCTCATTAAAAAAGCTTTTGTACTCAAAAAAAATCACCAAGAGTGAGATACAACCCACAGAGTGGAAAAATTTTTGCCAGCTGTCCCTAAGACAAAGTGCAAATATCTAGAATACACAAAGACCTGAAAATATCAGAACCCCCCAATTTAAAGACCCAATTAAAAAATGAATATGTGAGATGAATGCACACTTTTCAGATGAAAAAGTAGAAATGGAAAATAAATATATGAAAAGATGTTCAACATTTTGATTTGAAATATACAAATTAATATAACACTGAGATGCCATCTTACCCCAGAAAGAATGGTTATTATTGAGATATCAACTAATAACAAATGCTGGCAATGCTGTGGGGTAAAGAGGACCTTGGTCCACTTTTGAAGGGAGGATATACTGATGCAATCTCTGCAGAAATCAGTATTGAGATTCTTCAAAAATCTAGGACTGGAAGTTCCATTTGACTCAGATATTGTCTTCCAGATATCTTCCTAAAGAATTAAAAACATCACACCATAGTGACATATACACACACTCATGTTTATAGCAGAGGAGTTCGCAATAGCTACATCTGGAAAGCTGCACAAATGTCCATTGCCAACAAATGGATAAAGAAGATGAAAAGTTTTTTTTTTAAATAATACAATGGTGTGCCACTCAGCCTTAAAGAAAAATAACTTTGAAATATTTCTAAGTAAAGGGTGCACTTTGAGACTATATAAGTGAAGTAAATCAAATGCACAAATACACAATAAAGTTAAAATGTTACAATAAAAGAAATCTAATAAAATGTGTAAAATCCATGAATATGTACATTCCATCAAAAAGATATACAAGTGGTGAAACTTGGAAAGATTATGTATATGTATATATGTTATCTGTGAATTATGTACAATATATGTATATATAATTTATAACTATATACTTATAAAATACAGTTGTATGTAATTGCATATGTTTATTGTGTGTACTTATTGATCTCTCTAGCTATTATATTTTACTGGGGAACTGAAAGTCTAAACAAAAATGTGATGTTACAACATATTTATTAGAAAACATAAATTCAAAAAAGTAAAAGGCACTGTCAATTGTGGGTAAACACACAAACTAACAGGCAATACCATTTCTTTCCAGTGAGAAAGCAAAATGGCCCAGGCAATTTGGAAAAATATTAGGCAATTTCTTACAAAGTGAATATAGTCTTATCATACATCCAGCTTTCATTCTGCTTGATGTTTACTGCAGTAATTTTAAAATTTATGATCATACAGAAATGTTCACATCAATTTTTATAGAGCTTTTATTTATAATAACCTAAATTGGATATTTTCAAATGAGAAAATGAATGAACAATCTGTGCTACATTCATACATTAGAATAATAGTGATTAAAAAATGAGCTATCAGGCAACAAATAGTCATGGGTGGACTTTGAATACATATTGCTAGGGAAAAAGCCAATCTTAAAAGGCTACATACTATGTGAATTAAATCATAAAGTATTTTAGAAAGTCAAACATATAACACTAAATAAAACAACAGTGCCTTCCACTGCTAAAGGTGAGTGGGAAAGGGATTAATATGTGAAAAATATGAGATTTTTTGGATAGTAAATTAATCCTGGATAATATTAAATTTGTGCATATTAGAGATTCTACACCTTTCAAAACCCATATATCTGTTTAACAGATGGGTGAACTTTAATGTAAACTATGGTTTTTCATTAGTAATAATGTCCAATATTGGTTCAGCCCCTGTAGTATATCAATGCTAGATAATGGGAAAAGTGTGTGGAGCATATGTGTACATGGGAGGGTGACAGAGGAATTCTGAATTATTTGTTCTAATTTTATGAAAATAAAAGAAAGCTAAAATATGATTTGAAGTCATTAGATTTGTGGCAAAGTAGAAATCTAGATCTTAGTAACAGAACAGAGTGCTGAGGGGCTATTCTACTACAGGGGTAAGAACATTAATTTGATGTGGAAATAGTAGGTAATGATGTGTTAGTGTATAAAAAAATTACCAGTTTCATTATTGTCATTGCAAGGTAGCAAATAGTTCTGAACAAACTATCTACAGCCATCCCTCCATTTCCTGCTTCACTTTCTGAGACTCCTGTTGCCCACAGTCAACTCTGATCTGAAAATATTCAGTCGAAAAGTTCAGAAATAAATAATTTATATATTTTAAATAATTTTATTATAGTATGTTGTTTGAATTGTTTTATCTTGTTTAGTTATTATGAATATCTTACTGATTTTAATTTATAAATTAAACTACCATAGACATGCATGGATTGCACATCACAATACATGTGGGATATGTTAGGATTTTTGGCACGATGAAACAGCAAAATATGAGATAAAGAGACCTTTATTCCAAGGACGTTGAGTGAAGTCCATGACCACAGACAGTCTGGCCTTCTCTAACCCACACGTGCAAGTTAGGGTACTCACATAACCTCTGACCAGTGTGGCACTTAGGGCGGGCACAGGTAATGCACAGGTTACTGATTGGGGCTATTTTTGCGCCACTGGGAAAGGTGACTACAGTTTGGTCCTACCCCTTGCTCTTGCCTCCCACTGCAGCTTTCCAGGGCACAACTCTTTCATTCCCGTCTTTTTGTTGTTAGAAAGGGTCAAAGTCTATCTCTTACTACTTCCTGCTGGAAGGGGGCGTTGATTGGGGCTTAGGAAGGTTGACGGGGATGATGGTTGATGTCCATGTAGAAGCTGGTACCAGGTGGTTTGGCCAGGACAACTTTATCATTGGAACGTGTCTGTATCTTGGACTGGAAGAAAACGAAGAGACAAGGTGCTGTAAGGAGGAAGGCCACTATTATATTTAATACCCAGGGGAGGTAGGAAGAAAGATGCCTTTGATTTAAATGTGTCCTTTTGTCAGGAACATGGTGAGGTAGAATCTGAAAAATAAGTGTGGGGTTAGGAGAAGTGAAGTAATGAGAGATATTTATTTTCCCATATTAAAGGATAAAAATTAAAGGTGTAGGTAGGTAGGGCTCATCTCTGGTCCAGGAGTTGAGCTGGAAAGAATAAGAGAAGCGGAGAGAGCCGTGGCTGTGACACTGTAAGGCAGATATGAGCTTAAGCTCACAGGGATCTCTCCTTTGACTAAACAGCTGAGAGTAGACAGCACTGAGACAGTTGTCATGTAGAACAACATGAAGATGATCTTACACATGATGTGGGAGCCTTTAGGAAAGACTGTCAAGAGTCCTGCTGTAAAAAGGATAATTAATAAAATGTAAGGAATGAGGAACCGAATTGGATAACAGAACATGACTTGGCCTGAGAGTTGTTTCTGTGAGGCCTTGTGAGACGGAGATGACCACTCAGGATGGTTAGATTCAGGGTTGGGAGGGCACTGTTTAACTTGCGTGATGTGAAACCAGGATGGGAGTCCAGCAACTTTGATCGCAGTTGGGGTTGCCAAGAAGCCCATGTAGGGGCCACTCCACCTCGGTTGTAGTCCTGTGGATTTAGAACATCTGAGATAAATTAGATCTCCTGGAGATATGGGGGAGCTGGCTTGGTCCCTTCAGAAGGTTGAGGAAGACAGAGATCAGCATGTTGTCACAACAAGTGTCAGAAGAAGGAGAGGATTGGGATGTAGTCAGCAAGAGGAGGGAAACTCTGTGGGGAGGAAGATTGTGGAGTAAGAATGGCCTACCATACATAAGTTCAAAAGGACTTAAAAATGTAGGAGCCTGGGGAAGTGCCCTGAGCTTGGCTAAGGCTAGGGGCAAAGGTTGAGGCCAAGGTTGGTGTAATTCTAAAATAAGTTTTGTAAGGTGTGTTTTTATGAGGCCATTTGCCTTTTCTACTTTCCCTGGGGATTGAGGATGGTATGGGATGTGTAGGCGCCAGGTGATGTGCAAGCTTGAGGATACCTGTTGGGTGATTTGAGAAATAAAGGCTGGACCATTATCTGACTGAATACTCTGAGGTAGACCAAACCTTGGGATGATTTCCTGTAACAGGATGTTAGTAACTACATCAGCGGTCTCCCATGTTGTGGGAAAGGCTTCTATCCATCCTGAAAAAGTACAAACAAAGATGAGAAGATATTTAAGAGTTTTATGGCGGGGCATGTGAGTAAAATCTATCTGCTAGTCCTGACCAGGAGTATGTCCACAAAATTGATGAGTAGGGAAGGAAGGGGGTGCTATGTGTCCCTGAGGAGAGGTCTTAGTGCAGAGATGACAGGAGTGAGTAATCTGAAGACTGATAGCCTTTAGAGAAGGATGTGTAACTACCGGGGCTAAGAGCCTGTATAGGGCCTGTGATCCTAAATGGAAACAGTTATGTAAGTCAGTGATAATGTCTAGGGCCTGCTGATCTGGGAGAACAGGTTTTGATCCCTGGAAAATCCATCCCTGAGTGTTTTGTGTGTAATCTGGCTTAGGAAGTAACTAGCTGCTCTGGTGAATAAGTAGGCTGAGGTAGACTGTTTTGAACTAACAGAAGATGAGAAGGATAAAGGCTTTGTGCAGCTAACTTTGCTTGTAAATCTGCAAAGGCATTGCCCTGAGCAATGGGGCCTGCAGAATTCTGGTGTTCCCTACAATGAATAACTGCTGCCTGCTTGGGGAGTCGTGCTGCCTCTAGGAGTTTAAGAATAAGAGGTGCATTAATGATTGGGGTTCACTGAGAGTTGGTAAAACCCCTTACTTGCCAGATAGAGGCATGGGAGTGTATAATGCTAAATGTATCCTTTGAATCAGTGTATATATTTATGATTTTGTCCTTTGCTAGTGAAAGAGCCCTTGTAAGAGCAATAAGTTCTGTCCTTTGGGAAGATGTCCCAGGTGGCACTGGATTAACCTCTATAACTTTTGACTGGCTAACTATTGCAGGATTTAGTATTATTTTGGGTTTCAGGCCCTCACTGAGGGTCAGAGTGTATCCCCCATTGACAAAGGACAGCAGTATTAAGCAGGATCCATCTGTACATCAAAACACAGTGACCAGACTAATATATCATCATGCTCCTGATATAGGGGAATGAAACTCCCAACATACTATGTCAGCAAGTTCCTGTTCTCTAAAACTGATGAGTGAATTTTAGGAACAATGGAGGTTAAGAGCAGAATATATTTATTGAGAGAAAGAAAGCTCCTGTCTGAAGAGAGGCAAAAGGGGTCCAAAACGGTTTGCTAGGGACTCTGTCTTTCCAGGGACCTTTATAGAGTAAAACCATGGGTTTCAGTTGGGGGAAGACTGAGCGCTCACAAGACAGGTGGGCATAAGGTGGGATGTAACTATAGTTCGCTAATACAATCAATAGTTCAGGTAAAATTGATTATAGCAGGGACAAATGGGAAAGCAAGAGAGTCACATAGAAAATGGGCATTCCCACAAAGCAGTGACTCTTTCCTAAGGGCTGGGAACTATTTAGGGCATCAATCCTCAGGGTATGGGTGCATTTGTATGGTCATTGTCTTGAGGTCTGGTCCACAGCAGGAGTGTCAGCTTCCTCCAAAGTTTCCAGGTGTCTGCACTGGCTGTATTGAGGGCCTAGTCCTGTCTCACTGCCTATATATTTATGAACAACTCAGCTGCCTGCTACACTCCAACTAATGCCATCTTCTTATCTGATCAACATATGGCCTTGTCACCAGATATGTTTTCAATCTCTGAACACAAGATGATTGTTTTACCTCCTATTATAATATCTGTTGTTACTGGATCAAAGGACAATAGGATGTGAACTCAGGTGACATATATTGGTTATCGATCATGCAGAAATTGAATAGGGAGCATTCTAACATGAAATGCGTTTGATATATGGTCAAAAGCAAAACTAAGAGTGATGTTATAGCTTTTGGTAGAGATTGATAGGTAGGTAAGAATTTATTGTTGGTACCCAGTAAAGCAGTATAATATTTTAAAAGGGGAAGCAACTTTCAAAAATATCACTTTGAATCATACCTGAGCAATAAATGGATATCCATAAATGTAGATCAGGAATATTAACAAGCTGAGAGTGGTGAAGAATAATGTCTGCATTGACTGTTACTTTTGACTGTTGACAGCAGCAGAAAGGCAAAGACAAGAGGACTTACTTAGGCATGTTTTATGTGGAGACCTTTGAGGATGGGCTGAGGACATGACGTAGGCAATATAGAAAAGGAATGGAGAAATTATTCCTAATTTTTGATAACCTATCTGCTTAGTGAGTTTAAGAAATCAAAGACATAGGAAAATTTTGAAAAGGTAATGATCAAAATTCTATTTGAGGCAGCTTATTTTTAAGATAGCTTTAGCACTATAGCAGCTGTCTACAGTGATTTAGATATTTTACATATTTTTTAGAAATTGCTTAGTGATCTAAATCAGAAGTCACAAAATGTTGGTAAATAAGAAGATAAAGAGGAGTTGAAAGGAGGGCAAGGGATGGGATAAAAAGAGTCAAGTTATATAATATATAGGCACAAATTCCCTATGATTAATGTGACACTCATGTGTACCTAAAATGTACCAATAAACTTAAATAAAAATTCAACAACTTAATAATAAATTGATATTTATTAAAAAGGAAGTTAAGTTTTAGAAGTTATGGCTGCATGCATGTCTCCACTATATATATATATATATATATATATATATATATATATATATATAATCAGAGAGGCATAAATGGGTAGAGAAGTAGATACATACACACACACACACACACACACACTCATACAATTAAATCTTGAAGAGCACCATTGTTTAGAACACACTAAAGAAAAAGCATATGGAAGAAGACTGGTAAGCTGCTACCAATAAGCTGAAAAGGAACCAAAGGAAATGGTTAAGAATATATATGAGAAAATGTACTAATGTAAAACACACTTAAAGTTGAGGATATGTATATTGCATGCATGATTATGGACTCAGACAGCAGAATAAAGCTCTGTTGCACTACCAAGTCAGTATCATTCATTTGCTAGGAATGAAAATCACTGTCCAGATGTTTAACAAATGGTAAGGAGAGGCAGACTTTTCTAGTAATTTTACTGAAGAATTGAACAATAAACTAATAGTGTAACAAAGAAAGGCTTATATTCAGAGAATGAGGTCTGCTAGTTCAGTTGTCATTGTTACTATTGTTATTGCTGTCACTGTTGCAATAAAAGGGATATTTGGAACAGATTTTGGGATGCTGAATTCTTCTGGTAAGTGAGGAGAAAGTGACAATGTATAAGACAAAATGTATAACTTCTGGGATCAATAAAGTCACAGATGGTTTACAGAAGGAGAACTGGTCAAAGAGCTATGTAGAAAATAAAATTAAAGATTGATAGAAAAGGAGTCCAAAATAATATAAACAAAATAAAAACTAAGGTAGAAGAAATGAATATTGTTAAGGTATACAATAATAGAACACACAATACTCTCCAAAGAATTATGGGTAAATGCAGGCTAATTGGGAAAAATACAGTATTTCATATGCTATGCTAAGGATTCTTTTTCCTAAGACAGAGTTATCTTGCATTTCATCAGCAACCAGCAAGCACAGATCCTTCAAGGCTTTCGTTTTGCATTATCCCTCCAATTATGTATTCAGGGGAATAATAATCATCAGAAAGAAACAGGAAACAATGGAACAAAAGATACGGTAGCAAACTCAATAGAGAAAAATCATTAAACTTTTACAAAATAAATTATCAAGCATGCCAAATGCTTCATAGATCAAGTAACAGAAGTACATGAACTAATCCATCTTTGTAACTAGGAAATTACTAGTGTCTACAGTCATTTTAGTGGTAGCTAGACTGGAATGAGTGGAAGGGTAAATTTAGAATAAAGATCTGGAGGCCCAGATTTATAGCCAGTCTTTAATGGAATTAAGTAGCCTGATCATTAAAGAGGGATATATAGTACTGGGGAATTCCATTTGTTTTAAGATATAAAGTCTAAAGAATGCTTTGATGATATAAGGAAATACCTTTAGAAATTTTGTGAATACATAAGGAGAAATAATAAGTGGGTTAGTAATTTTGTAAATATGGAGAATCCTGTGAAATTGCAAGACAGAGTGTATGGAAATTCAAAGGAGCTTGTGGTTATTATAACAAAGTGATTTATTCTAGATGTAGAAAGAGAGTTTATTTAAGGAGAAAGAATAAGTGTGGTATTGGTTGTGGAGTTGACGAATATATTTGTGAAAAGAAGTCTTGAGGTCTCATATTGAACCTGAGTCATGGTGATCCCTGGCAGTGACTAAGACATTTTGTCATTTGTATTTCTAAGAATTCCTCAATTAAGAATGATACTGGATGAGTGAAAAATAGAATCAAATATTAATAAAGAATACTAAAGAATATTTGGGGATTAAAAAAGAAATAAACAAGACCTTAATTTCTTTCAAACACTAGTATTTTAGAAATTCTAAGTGAATCTTTCTCACTTTTGAGAAAAATAGCCCTTAGAGGCACACATCTTGGAAAGGTCCAGTTAACTGCCTCGGAGTTCCTTCAGGCCAACAACAATAAATCAGTGAACATTTGGGTAAAGATTGCAGTACCAATTCCCTCTGGCTATAAAAAGTTTATTAGAGTGGATGATTTAAATCTACTTTCAGCTACAAGTATCCATGACTTACATATTATATTCTTCATATTATCGTGCTGTGTACTCTACAGGTTTGTATTCACTACTGAACTCTACATTTCTTAAAACAAGGAGGTGTATTTTATTCATTCTTCTTTAGCCTAAGAACATTCTCTAATTTTTTTTCTACAAAATACATGCTTAAAGCATAAAAGCAAAAGTGTACATGCAAAGAAGTGTTTAGTTAATAAATGCGTGTATCTTGCAAAGAGAAAGCACCCACATAATACCATACAAACCCTATTTTGGTTGGAGGACTGAGAAGAAAAATAACCATGAATGTATGAGATTTAAAGCATGCCCTCGGGAAAATCTAACACCTTCAAAGATAACTAAGAAACACTCAAGAGAAAGACCTTAAAGTGGCTCTGGAGGATTTTATGGATGTGTCCTCTTTCACTGACATGATTCTTTTTAAAGAAATATTATTTATACAATACAGATTTTATAAGGAATTAAACATTACTTTAGTTGTCATACAAATATCACATCATACGTAACAGAACAATAGTATAGGTGAGACACAGGCCTCATGATAATGATCCTTACCTTTTAAAAAACACCAGAAACTGATAAAATGAACTCTTAAATATTTGTATTGTTTTGGGACAGTTAAGCATGAAAGGAACATTTAATTTTGTATCAGTATTCTAGGTATTTCATAAGTAAATAATGCTAAGTGGCTCAAATATAAGGCTATATATTCTCACAATTCTGGAGGCTGAATGAGAGTGCAATGTTCCCACACAGGTGTTTATCCTGGAGTACCACTGCTGGGTTTATATATGGCTGTTATTATTCCTGTGTTCATACATGGCCTTATCTTTGTGTATCCATGTTAGGTCTCCCTGTTCTGTTAAGGACACTAATATTTACTTAGGTCCCATCCTATAGGCCAAAGATTGATTTAACCTCTTTAGCATCCTACACGTATGAAGCGTCATATAAATTAGTGTCTACTCATATGACCTCATTTAAACTCCATCCCCATTTTACAGGCCTTACTGTGAAATGCGGACTTTTATATGGGTGCTGGGAGTTGATACTTAAACATAGGAATTTTCAAGAGACAGAATGCTGTACTTAGTTATTGTTATAACTCAAGTCACTTGTGAAAATAGCCAACACTCACTATAGTATGCTGGTAAACTTAGTGTTTGTTTAAATAACAATATTTGAGTTACATGTTTCTGTGTTAAGTTAACAGCTGGAAACAATATTAAGATAAATTTATTTGCTTTGCAATGTGGCGGTTAGAAATTTGGGAACAGTATGTGGAGTTCTGCCCTGCATGGGGCATTCACTTCTAGAATAGCAGCTACGATCGACCGTTCTGACCGTTCTGAAATTTTCTTCATGAAGTAACAACTTTCAGGTCCTTTTCTTCCTCAGGTAGATCTTCCACAGCATGGTGCTAACAGGGTGGTTGATTTCCATCATTGTCACCTGGATTTCAGGTGGAGGAATTAAACACTGAAAGGCAAGTTAAGGAAAACACACCCAAAATCAGTTCACTTCTGCCACCTCCTCAAAATCAGAGCAATCGTTGAACCTGCATAAAATTCATGGAAAGGAGAGTTTAAAGCTCTCATTGTGAAAAAATTTTTAGGGAAAAATTTTCACTGATTCAAACATTGGGGCATCTATTTTGAAAAACTGATGGTCATGGAATAATACTTAAGATAACTTAGTGTGTAGGATCCAGAATCCGAAAAGGGAAACATTTCTAAACTGCCAGCTGACTCTACAATGAAAAGCTGGAAGTAGCATAATTGAATTTTTAGAATAATTAAATCAATTGTCTAAAGGATATTTTCTTTGTAATCTGTTGTTTGTTATTTCTTGCCATTGCATTTTTCGAACTTTCCTATTAAACCACACACAGACACACACAGACACACACACACACACACACACACACACACACAAATAGGAACTCACAATATCATTCTTCTGTCCAACTTCAATTTATTCATCATGTGTCAGTTTCCAAAATCTTTCCTGTTTTATTTAGAAAAAATAATTAACCTGTATATCTCTTTTCACAGAATTTTCCCAGTATATTTCAGGTGAAACATAACTTTGGTTTTCACTGCCTAGTCAATTCTGGGTGGTGTTTCTTCTTACATGTATTTTCTCCCTGTGAGAGCCATATAGTATATGCAAAATATAAATTTGTTGAGTGATTGAAAGAAATGAATGAATGTACTATTGCTAGATTTTCTCATGAGATTAAAATAATGTCAGATAATGAAATACTGCATGGAGACTACATTGATATCAACTTGTGGGGGTATAAGTTATATTATTTTGCTTATTTTAAAGAGAAAACAGAATAATCAAAAAGCAAACAAACAAAAGCAAAAGCAAATGACAGCAACAACAATAAAAACAAAAACAATAATGATACGGGATTTCAGTACAAGATGACAGGAATTTAACAATGGTTGTTGTATTGCATATTGTTATATCCAAAATAGTTGCTCAGGTTATAAATACAGGCATGGTCAAACAATATGACTTCCCTTCGAGAAGCTTCCCTTTCACTATTGTAACTTTTGGATCATATTTACCTTCAGTTTCTCATACCAATGAAACAATATGGTGTTTACACCTATGAGTCAGATTTATTTCAGTTATGAGCATGGTTTCTGGTTGTATCCAGTTACCTATAAAAGCCTCTAGTTTTTCCTTCTTTATAGTTGAGTAGTACTCCATTGTACAAAAATACACACCTTTTTTATCCATTCCTCAGTTGATGAGCATTTGGGTTGTTTCCAAGATCTGACATTTACAAATTATGGAGCTAAAAACTTGGGTGCATATATCTCTGTGATATGATGTTTTCAGTTCTTCTGTAAAAATGTCCAGGAGGGGAATACTTGGGTTGAATCGAACCTCTAATTCTAGTTTATTGTGGAATCTTCACACTGATTTTCAAAGTGATTGAACCAGTTTACACTCCCAACAGCAATGTAGAAGGGTTCCTTTTCCCCTATAGGCCCTCCAGCATTTGTTGTATGTTGATTTCTTGATGTTAGCCATTCTTTCTGGCGTAAGATGATATCTCAGTGTTGTTTTAATTTGCATTTCTTGAATTACCAAAGATGTTGAATCTTTTTTATATATATATTTGCCATTTGAATTTCTTCATCTGAGTATTGTGTATGCAACCCAGATGCCTATTTTGGGATTGGGTCTTTGAATTTGGGAGGCCTGATTTTTTTCAGTTCTTTATATATTCTAGATAGAAGTTCTTTGTCAGAGTGAGAATTGCCAAAAAAAATTTTTCCCCAACCCATGGGTTTTCTTTCCATTCTCTTGAGGATTTTTTTTAGATGTGCAGAAACTTTTTAATAAGATGAGATCCTAGTTGTTGATTCCTTGTAGTACTTCTCATGCAGTTCATGAAATCTCTGCCTTCCCTTATGTCCTTGAGATTTCTACCTACCTTGTTTTACAGTGAATTAGTGTTTATCTCTTAATATCTAGATCTTTGATCATTGTGACTTTAGTGCATAATGATAGCCATATGTCTAGTTTAAGTCTTTGGCATGTGGAATGCCAATTTTTCCAGCACTGTTTATTAAAGAGGCTTTCTTCCAGTGAACATGTTTGGCCCCTTTGTCAAATATAAGGTAGCTGAGTGTGTTTTTAGTTGTGTCTGTGTCTTCTATTCCATTGATCCTCAGGTTTGTTTATTTGTCAGTATCATGCTGATTTTATTATAGCAGTTTTGTAGTAAAATTTCAGGTCAGGGATATCACTATCTCCTGCTTGGCTTTGTTGCTCAGAATTGTCTTTGTTATTCTAGGTCTCTTCTGGATCAAGATGAATTTTAGGAATGTTTTCTCTAGATCTGTGAGATATGCTAATGGTATTTTGATAGAGATCACATTAAATCTGTATAGCAGTTTTGTGAGTATGGCCATTTTCATATTGGTTCATTTTGTCAATGAGTAAGGAATATCTATTCATTTTCTGACATCTTCAATTCCTTTTTTCAGAGTACTGTGCTTTTCAATGTGTAAACTTTTATGTCCTTTGTTAGATGGATTACTAACTTTCATTTTTTGGATGTTATTTTAAAGGGTATGGCTTTTCTCAGTGAGTTAGTCATTCATGTACAAGAATGCTATTGTGGCCCTGAAGCAAGGCCAGCAGATTGCTATAGCTGCTGGTTTCAAACAGGAGTCTAAAGAGAATTATTTCTGTGGTCTGTCGGCCATTTCAACTTTGGAAATGAAATAGTCAATTCATCAGAAAGAAATAGCAGGTGAGTGTGGCAGACTTTTGGGAGCCCAAATGAGAGAGACATTGGTGCCTCGGGACCTGCACCATGTGATTGACTTGGGGTGCCCGGAGAACAACAAATTCCTCCCCTCTCTGGGAGATGGCTGTGAGCCTGCCGGATGCAGGCTGAGAATCAAACATCTCATGTTGTCCTGTCCCCTGTCCCGTGTCCCTCCCCCCCATAGCAAGTGGGAGCCAGTTAACTACACATCTTGTGAAAAGATTGGCTAATGTTATTTAGTATGAGCTCCCCATATGCAAAGATATGGACAGCCATTTGGAAGAAAACATGAGACAATATGACAGATGGTAGAGATCCCTGGTTGTCTAGCTTTGAAATTTATGCTTTCTTATGTTCTGTTATATTCTGTTTTGGTGTGTTTAATTTTATCCCCTTTAAAATAAAATTTTAAAAAACATTAAAAAAAAGAATGCTATTGATTTTTGACTGTTGATTTTGTACCTAGATACACTGCTGAATTTTCTTAGTTAAGTCTAGATATCTGTTGATGGAGATTTTGGGGTCATCTATGTAGAGTATCATGTCATTCAGAAATAATGATAATTTAACCTTTTCCTCTCCTATCCCTACTTGTTTTATTTCTGTCTCTTGTCTGGTTGCCCTGGCTAGTATTTCCAGAACTCCATTGAATAGGAGTGGTGATACTGGATATTCTCGTCTTGTTCCTGATTTTAGAGTGAAAGCTTTCCATTTTTGTCCATTTTGTATGATGTTTGCTGTTGGCTTGTCATGATTGGCTTTTATTAGATTGAGCTAAAAATCATCTATTCTTATTTTCTCTTAGGTTTTTACCACGAATGAATGTTGGATTTTATTGAAAGCTTTTTCTGCATCTATTGGGTGATCATGTGATTTTTGTCTTTGGTTCTATTAATGGTGAATCGTGTGTGCTGATTTATATTTATTGAACCAGCCCTAGATTCCTTGAATGAATCCCATGTGGTCATGGTGTATAATCTGGGTAATTTGCTGCATTTTGTTTGCTAGTATTTTATTGAGGATTTTTCCATCTGTGTTTATTAGAGGGACTGGCCTGTAGCTCTCTTTTTGATTGGGTCGTTCTTTGCCTTTGTTATTAGAGTAATACTTGCCTCTAGGAGTGAGTTAGGGAGAGTTACTTCTCTTTCAATTTCATTAAAGATGTTGAAGACTATTGGTGCTAAATCTCTAAATTTCTTGTAGTATTTAGCTGTGAGTCCATCAGCTCCTGGGCTTTTCTTTGTTGGTAAGTTTTTAATTATACTTTCAATTTCATTAACTGACATTGGATTATTATTTTTATATGTTCTCGATCCAGTTTGGTAATTCATATGTTACCAGGAATCTGTCCATTTCTTCTTCTGTGTTTTCCATGTTAATAAGAGTATAAATATTCATAATATATATTCATGATTTTCTGAATTTCCTCAGGATCTGGAATGATTTCAGTCTTTTCAATTCTTATTGCATGGATTTAAACTTTTTCTTTCCTCTTTTTGATAATTTTGTCTAGGAGTTTATCAATTTTATTCTTTCAAATAACCAACTTCCATCATTTGTATTATTTTGATTATGTTTTTATCATTTTCTTGTTCTCAATTTCATTAATTTCTGCTCTAATCTTTATAATTTCCTCCCTTCTAAGTACTTTAGGCTTGACTTGCTCTTCTTTTACTAGAAGTTTGCAGTGCCAGTTGTTTATTATTTTCATTTTTTTTATTCTGAATGTGAGAATTCATTGCTATAAATTTGCCTCTGAAGATTGCTTTCATTGTGCCCCACAGGTTTTGATAAGTTTTATTTGCATTTTCATTCTGTTATACACATTGTATAATTTCTTCTGTGATACATTGCTTGTTTTTTTTTCAATCCAAACAAATTGAGAAATTTATTCAAAACTTCAAAACAAGATGATTAGTAATCAAGAATGATTACAATAAAATATTCTTTATCTTCAAAAATCACTGCCCATACCATCAAACATAATAAAATCAAAGAGATGTAAACAGAATAAAACAACACAATCAAAACAAAGCAATGCAAACATTACAGGACTTCAAAACAAGGTGGTAGGAAGTAAAGAATGCCCCTACATTTCTTTTTTAAGTCTTTCCTTCCCTTTACACTTTCACAATATGTGTTGTACATTTTGGATTCCACTATCTCATTCAGGTTTTATATGGGGAGACAACCGAATGTTTATCCATTTGAGTCTGAACAATTTCACCCATCAGAATGATCTCGAGTTGCACTCCTTCACCTCCACGTATTTTGAAATTATCTCTCTTCACAGCTGAGTAGCCTTCCATTGTATCAAAATACCATGTCATTCTTTTCAATTCTGCAGTTATGAGCCAGCTACTCCTGATCTTTTCTGCTTCCCTGTCTTATAGAGCATCGTTTTCTCTCCTTTGACTTTCATTCTATCAGTTTTATTTTTAGTTAAATATGTTCCTCGTGTACAGCATATTGATAGCTCTTCTTTCTTGCTCCACTGTGCTGAGTTTTGTTTTTAAATTGGTGAAGTCTTACATTAATAGTTACCATTGGCACTCACTAGATCATTACTGCCATGGAATTTTCCTGCCTATGGCTTCCTAATTTTTTCCTCTGTTCAACTGTCTTCCCTTTTCAGTGACCCTCTTCTACTGCTGATTCTGGAAATTGGGCCATTTATTTATTCTCTCTAGAATGTCCCTCAGTACTATTTCTAGTGTTGTTTTGCAGGAGATGAATTCCTTCACTTGTTCTTCATAATGGAAGTATTTTATGTCTCCATTAATTTTGAAAGACAGTTTTCCAGACTATTTCAATCTGGGTTAGAAGTTGTTTACTTGCACTACTTGAAATATTACACTCCAAGCTGTTCATGACTTGATGGTTTATGTTGAGAAATCTGCCATGATTCTAATGAGTTTCTCATAACAGGTGATCTGTTTCTGTTATTTTAAAGAGAATAAAACAAAAGAGGGCAGAACAGAGCAGATCAGAACAGGACAACATAGGCAGCACAGTACTTTACATTAAAACAATCAGACATTAACTGTAGCTATCACAATATCTCTTTCTCTGCTATAGTTGAGCATAGTTAAAAATACAATAATATCAAACATAAAAAAATATTATAAAACCATTCAAATAGTGAAACAATTACAGGGCATTCTGAACCAAATAACAGAGAATGATCAATGGGTACTATAATATCTCATTTTAGATAAAAAATTTTTGTTTATCACACATTTTCAAATCCCAATAAGACACAATGTGATAGATAGAACCAATGGTAGTAGAAGAATAGAAGCATGGTAGGACTTCTAAGAAGGATGATGTTAAATCAGCAATAGGTGTCATAATGTTTTGTTTTCTTCAAAACAGCTGCTCATATCATCACGCATGATATAGTCAAACAAAACAAAATAAAACCATTCCAACTGATGAATGAAAACATTGAAAGGCTTCAAAGTTATGAGATGGGGACTCATGCTTACGATAAAATCTTATATGCTCTTATCAACTCTCATACTAGGGAGACTATATGGCATTTACCCTGTGAGTTTGGTTTATTTCGCTTAAGAGAATGGTCTCAAGTGGTGTCCATTTATTTATAAATATCTCAATGTGGTCATTCTTTATAGCTGAGTAGTACTCCATTGTAAAAAAATGCCACAATTTTTGATCCATTACTCAGTTGATGGGCACTTAGGTTGTTTCCAAGATCTGGATATTACAAATTGTGCTGCTATAAACATGGGTGCACATATATTACTGTGGTATGATGTTTTCAGATCTTCTGGGAATATGCCTAGAAGTGGAATAGCTGGGTCAAATGTGACCTCCAAATCCAGCTTTTTGAGGAATCTCCAGACTGACCTCCAAAGGGGTTGCACCATTCTACACTCCCACCAACAGTGCAGAAGAGTTCCTTTCTCCCAACAGCTTCACCAGCACTTGTTGTTGGTAGTGTTTTCTATCTTGGCCGTTCTTTCTGGGGTGAGATGGAATCTCAGTGTGTTTTTAATTTGCATTTCTCTAATGACTAATGATGATGAACATTTTTTCATGTATTTATTTGCCATTCGTATCTCTTCATCTGAGAACTATGTATGCATTTCAGATGCCCATTTTTTAATTGGGTCTTTGAATTTCACGGGTCTGATTTTTTTTTTAATTCTTTAAGTTCTAGACAGAAGTCCTTTTTCTTAGGGACAACCCATAAAGATTTTTTCCCAATGTGGGTTTTCTTTTCACTCTGCTGGAAATCTCTTTCCACATACAGAAACTCTTTAATAAGATGTGGTTCCAGTTATTGATTCTGGGAAGCATTTCCCATGCAGTTTGATTCTTGTTCATGAATTCTCTACCTACCCCTATATCTTCGAGGTTTTTACCTACTTTGTCTTCCAATAGATTTAGTGTTTCTGTTTTAATATTTAGATCTTTGATCCATTTAGATTTTAGTTTAGTACATGGTGATAGGCATGGATCTAGTTTTAGTCTTCTGCATATGGATAGCCAATTTTTCCAGCACCATTGGTTGAAGAGACTGTCATTTTTCCAGCGAACATTTTTGGCCCCTTTATCAAAGATAAAGTAGTCGAATGAGTTTGTGGTTGTCATTGTATCTTCCAATATATTCCATTGATTTTCAGGTCTGCTTTTATTCGAGTACCATGTTGATTATATTACTGTGGTTTTGTAGTATAATTTCAAATCAGGGATTGGGATGCCTCCTGCCTTGCTTTTTCTGCTTAGAATTGCCTTTGCTATTCTAGGTCTCTTCTGGTTCCAGATGAATTTTAGGAGTGATTTCTCTAGATCTATGAGGTATGTTCATGGTATTTTGATTGGGATTGCATTGAATCTATATAGTAATTTTGGGAGAATGGCCATTTTCACAATGTTTGTTCCTCCTATCCATGAACAGGGGATGTCTTTCCATTTTCTAAGGTCCTGTTCGATTTCTTTTTTTAAGGGCATTATAATTTTCCTTATATAGCTCTTTTACTTCTTTTGTGAGATTAATTCCTAAGTATTTCATTTTTTTGGATGCTAGTGTGAAGGCTGTGGTTTCTCTTACCTCTCTTTCAGTATTTTTTTGTTAGTGTATATAAATGCTATTGATTTTTGAGTATTGACTTTGTATCCAGCTACATTGCTAAATTTATTTATTATATCTAGGAGTTTTTCAATGGAGTTTTGGGGGTCTTCTATGTAAAGTATCATGTCATCTGCAAATAATGATAATTTAACTTCCTCTTTTCCTATCTTTACTCCTTTTATTTCTCTCTCTTGTCTAATTACTCTGGCTAGTATTTCCAGTACAATGGCTAGTATTTCCAGTACAATGTTGTATAGGAGCAGTGACAGGGGACATCCTTGTTTTGTACCTGATTTTACGGTAAAGGCTTTCAGTTTTTGGCCATTTAGTATGATGCTTGCTGTAGGTTTGTCATAGATGTCCTTTATCACATAGAGGTAAGAACATCTATTCCAATTCTCTGTAAGGTTCTTATCATGAATGAGTGTGGGACCTTATCAAAAGCTTTTTCTGCATCTATAGAGATGATCATGTGGTTCTTACTTTTGGCTTTATTGATATGGTGGATTACATTTATTGATTTATGTATGTTGAACCATCCCTGAATTCCTGGGATGAATCCTAATTGGTCAGGGTGAATAATCTTCTTGATAATTTGCTGCAACCTATTTGCTAATATTTTAATGAGAATTTTTGCTTCTATGTTCATTAGGGAGATTGGCCTATAGTTCTCTTTTTTAGTTGGGTCTTTCTCAGCTTTTGGTACTAGAGTAATATTTGCTTCCAGGAATGACTTAGGAAGAATTGCTTCCCTTTCAATTTCATTGAAGAGTTTGAGGAATGTTGGCATTAAGTTTTCTTTGTATTTCTTGTAGAATTCTGCAATGAATCCATCTGGGCCTGGGCTCTTCTTTGTTGGCAAAGGCTTAATTACATTTTCAAATTCAGTAATATAAATTGGGTTATTCAGCAGTTTTATATCTTCCTGGTCCAGGTTTGGTAGTTCATATGTATCCAGGAATCTGTCTATTTCTTCATTGTTATTGAACCTATGAGAGTAGAGGTTTTCAAAGTAGGTGTTGATGATCTTCTGTATTCCCTCTGAATCTGTAGTAATTTCACCTTTTTCATTTCTTATTGCATGAATTTGAGTTTTTTCTTTCTTTTATTAATAAGCTTGGCCAGGGGCTTATCAATTTTATTTATTCTTTAAGGAACCAACTCTTTGATTCATTGATCCTTTGTACTGTTTTCTTAGTCTCTATTGCATTAATTTCTGCTCTAATTCTTATAATTTCCTCCCTTCTTTTGGCTTTGGGTTTGGCTTGCTCTTCTTTTTCTAGATGTTTGAGTTGTAGCATCAGGTTGTTTATTTGTGTTCATTCTGTCTTCCTGATGTGGGAACTCAGTGCAATAAATTTTCCTCTGAGGACTGCTTTCATTGCATCCCACAAATTCTGGTAAGTTGTGTTTGTATTTTCATTTGCTTGTAGATATTGTTTAATTTCTTCTTTAATTTCCTCTGTGACCCACTGATTGCTCAAGAGTGTATTACTCAGTTTCCATGTGTTTGTGAGGTTTTTACAGTTGCTTCTATTGTTAATTTCTTATTTCATGGCACTATAATCTGATAGCATGCATCTGATAATTTCAAGTTTTTGCATTTACTTAGATATGTTCTGTGGCCTAGTATATGGTCTATTTTAGAGAATGTCCCATGTACTGCTGAGAAGAATGTATATTCTGATGTTGTTGGATGGAAAACTCTGTATATGTCTATCAAGTCCATTTGTTCACAGGTGTGATTCAGTTCTGTTATTTCTTTGCTGATTTTCTCTCTAGTTGATCTGTCTTTCTGTGTCAATGGCATGGTAAAATCTCCTGTTATAATTGCATTATTGCTTATTTGAGTTTTCATTTCTGTTAATATTTGCTTTGTATAGCTGGGTGCTCTGGAATTTGGTGCATATAGATTTAAGATTGTTTTCTCTTCCTCTTGAAGTTTTTCCCTGACTAGTATGTAGTGACCTTCTTTATCTCTGTGGATCATTCTTGGTTTGAAGATCACATTGTCTGCAAACGGGATGGCTACTCCTGCTTTTTTTTTTTGTTTCCTGTTTCATGAAGTATTGTTTTCCATCTTTTGACCTTCAGTCTATGGGTTTCTTGTAGACAGCATATGGTTGGATGTTGTTCCTTGATCCATTCTGCCAGTCTGTTTCTTTTGATTGGTGAGTTGAGGCCATGTATGTTAATGGTTATAACTGTTATATATTGGTTTATTGTTAACATGTTATCTTTCTGCTGTTGTATCTTTAGCTTTCTATTCTATTTAATTGTCTGCCTTGCTTGGTGGTTTTATCCTATGTGTATCTAGAATGTCTTTCAGTAGTCTTTGTAGGCTTGGTTTGGTGTTCATGAAGTTCTTCAGCTGTTGTTTGTCATGGAGGTATCTTATTTCTCCATCCATTTTGAAGGACATTTTTGCAGGGTACATCAGTCTGGGTTGGAAGTGGTTTTCCTTTAGGATCTGAAATACTTCACTCTATGCTCTTCTTGACTTCATTGTTTGTGTTGAGAAATCTGCTGTGATTCTGATAGGTTTTCCTTTATAGATGATCTGATTTTTTCTCTCTAATAACTTTTAGTATTCTGTTTTTATGGTGGGTTTCTGGGATGGTGTTTATTATGTGTCTAGGTGTAGTTTTATTTTGGTTATGGCTATTTGGAGTTCTATATGCTTCAGTAATCCAAATGTCAGTTTCCATTCTCATGTTTGGGACATTTTCAGCTATTACTTCTATAAATATCTTCTTGATGTCATTTTGGCTGTTCCCTTCTTTTTTATTTATCCCTATTAATCTTTTGTTATTTTTCTTTGCAGCATCTTGCAGCTGTTGAATTGTTATATCCTGATTCTTTGTTATTTTTAGAAGATCTTTCCTTTCCTGTTCACTAGCTGCTATCTTATTTTTGTGTTCTGAAATTCTGTCTTCACTTTCATTGAGGTGGTTTTTATAGCTTTCAATAGAATTTTTGATTTTCTGTATATCTCTTTGAATCTGCTTTATGCATTCTTCTTGTTTTTTATAGTGTTCATTCAGGGATTCTATCTGTTTGCTTTGTTCCTCTAATTTTTTAGCTGTATCTTCACTAGATGTGTTCACTATTTCTTTCACTACTTTTATCATTTCTTCTTTTACCTGAGCTATTATTTCTAATTTGAATTTCTCCATAGCTTCCCCTAGTTGCTTCTTTATTTCAGTTGATATCATTTCAGTCATTTTAGGTGTATGGCTTCTATTTTCTTCTATGTACATGGCTCCCAGGCTTTTTTGGAATGGCCTGGAGAATTGAGCCTGCCTTTTGTTCTTTCCTTTTGTTATTTTTCTTTAATTCGTTGTTTTGAGTGGTGTTCCAAAGCTTCCTCTGGGTGTGTTGCAAATCTCCTCCTGCACCCTCAGCTACTGGAGCAGTCTCAGCTCTTCTGCAGGTACTTGGCCCCCTAAATTCAGAGGGAGAAGCAGGGTGTGGAGAACTCGGGCCAGAGAAACCCCCGGGGCACAATCCCCTGTCCTATGGGTGGGGATATGAACTCAGCATCTTGCTGTGCTGGTGGTAAGCTGTCTCCAGGCCAGCCCAATTGAGCCCAGAGTCCTTGAGCAAGGTTCCTGCCTCCTGGACTGAAACAAGGCCACTGAGAGTGCTTGACTGAGGCCCTGCAATGCGCTGGACCCAGTCCAGTATCCAGCTAGCTCCCCAGGAAGTCAAAAGCTGGAATGGAGGTCTCCAACTTTCCCCAGGTTGCCGGAAATCACCTCAGGAAATCTCCATCTCTCTGCAGATTCTTGGCTTTCTTTATTGAGATGCAGAAGTTGGGCATGGAGAACTGGGGCCTGGCAGAGCCTCAGGAGTACAATCCCCTGCCCTAGGGGTGTTGATATGAACTCTTCAGCCGGCAGTGCTTGTCCCAAACTGTTCCCATGCCAGCCCAATTGAGCCCAGAGTCCTCAAGCAAGGTTCCTGCCTCCTGGACTGAAAAAAGGCCACAGGGCGTGGCTGATTGAGGCCCCACAATCTGCTGGACCCAGTCCAGCATCCCAGTAGCTCCCAGGAACTCAAAAGCCAGTATGTAGATCCTACATTGCTTGTTTAGGAGAGTGTTATTTAATTTCCATGTTTTTATGGAGACTTTGTGGTCTCTTTTGTCATTAATTTCCAATTTTATTTCACTATGGTCAGATAATATGCTTGGAGTAATTTGAATTTCTTTGCATTTATTTAAGCATGTTCCATGGGCTAGTATATGATCTATTTAGAGAATGATCCATGTGCACCTGACTAGAATGTGTATTCTAATGTTGTTGTGTGGGACAGTCCATATACATCTACTAATTCCATTTGTTCACAAGTTTGGTTTAATTCTATTATTTCTTTGCAGACTTTCTGTCTGGTTTATCTTTCTCTTTGTATCAATGGGGTGTTAAGTTATCCCATTATAATTGTTCTATTGCTTATCTGATTTTTTGTTTCTATTAATATTTGTTTTACATAGCTGGGTGCTCCCATATTTGCTTCATATATATTTAGGATTGTCATCTCTTCCTTTTGAAGTTTACCCCTAACTATTATGTAGTGACCTTTATCTCTTCTGACCATTCTTGGTTTGAAGTTCATATTGTATTCAAACAGAATAGTTACCCCTGCGTTTTTTTTTTGGGGGGGGCAGTTCCTGTTGCATGAAGTGTTTTTTTTTTTACCATTTGACTTTCAGTCTATGAATTTCCTTTTGGGTTAAATGTGTTTCTTGTTTACAGCATATTGTTGGAGTTTGTTTCTTAATCTACTCTGCTAGTCTATTTCTTTTGATTGGTGAATGAAGGTCCTTTATGATAATAGTTAAAACAAATATGCATTGGCTTATCTTCATCATGTTATTTTTCTGTTAGTGGTTCTCTACTTTTGCTAAGTGGTTTCCCTGCTTGGTTGTTTCTTTTTGTTGTTGTTCACAGAATTATGGTCATCTTTTTCTTTTCTAGTGTATCTTTCAGTACTTTATGCACTGTTGGTTTGGTGATCATGAGTTTCTTCAGTTGTTCCTTGTCATAAAAGTTTCTTATTTCTTGGTCAATTGTAAATGACAGTTTCTCAGAATACATCAGTCTGGGTTAGAAGTTGTTTTCTTTTAGGACTTGAAATATTTCACTCCACGCTCTTCTTAACTTGATGATTTGTGTTGATATGTCTACCATGAATCTGATGGGCTTTCAGTCATAGGTGATCAGTTTCTTGTCTCTGAAAGCTTTTAGTGTTCTGTTCTTGTACAGAATTTTAGGGATCTTTATTATATGTCTAGGTATAGATTTGTTTTGGTGGCTTATTGCAGCTCTATAACTCCCTTATTTACATGTCTTTTACCATGTTTGGCAAATTTTCTGCAATTACACCTGAAATTGTCATTTTGTGATATTTGTGTTGACTCCTACCTTTTTGTTGACAGTTACCACATTTATATTGTTTTTCTTTGCATCATCTTGCAGCTATTGAATTGTTTTTTTCTTGGTTATTTGATATTTTTAAGGGATCCTTCCTTTTGTGATCATTTCCTTTTATCTTGTCTGTAATGTCTTGTGTCTGGCTTCAGCTTTATTCAAATTTTGTCAGATTTCAGTGGAATTTTTAGTTTCCTGAATGTCTCTTTGAATCTATTGCAGACATTCTAATTCTTTCCTATATTTTTCATTCAAAATTTTCATCATTTTCTTATGTTCCTCTATTTTTTATCTACATCCTCTTTAGATATGCTCAACAGTTTTCATAATGTTTTCCATTTTTTTTAACCTGAGTGATTATTTCTGATCTGTTTTCCTCTATAGCTTCACTGAGCTGTTTCTTTACTGGAGTTGCTACCATTTTAGAAATATTAATTGTGTAATTTTCAGTTTCTTTCATGTCTGTGTCTCTTAGGCTTATATATGGTGGCATGGAGGTCTTAGACTGCATGTTACTACTTTTCTTTTTCCATTTTCTAGGTTCTTCCAGTGAAGCTGACTAAGTTGAAAGTGCTTATTGCACTAACTGACTGTTCTTCAGTGTAAAGGAGTGGACCAGGCACCTGGGTTCCTTTGAACCAAGGTTCCTAAGGTGATGAAAAAATGATGGACTGGGTTTCTGGCTTCCCTTGGCTCAATAGGTATACTCTTGAGGGTGTGAAGAGTCTCTGGGCAGAGATCTTTCAGACCCATCCTTCTCCTTGGGGTGCTCCACAGGTTTACCTGGGCTCTGTGCTCAGCTATGCAAGGTCTGTCTCCTCCAAAACTTATGAGGTTGCCTGGGGGCTACCCTGATGAATGGCACAAGGGCATTGCTCTGGGTAGTGTAGAGTTCTGGTCCTCCAATACTCATGTGACTAGTGAAGATGCACCCCTATAGTATGGCACCAGGGCTTTCTGTGGGACTGGGCCAAGCTCAGAATCTCTAGTACCTGCATGGCTGGTTGGGGTTCTTGCCTGAAGGACTGTGCCAGGACAATGAGCTGGATGGAGCTTGGATACTTTGAGACCCATGCAGCTAACTGGATCACACCCTCTAAGTATGGTGTCAGGGCTTTATGCTGGGCTAAGTGGAGCTCAAAACCTCCAGGACCTGTGCAGCTTGCCGGGGTGCATTCCTGAAGTATGGTGCCTGAGTTTACACTGTGCTGTGTGGAGCTCAAAACCTGGGGACACACATAGCTGACTGGCGTGCTCCCTTGATGGACTGGGCTGGATGGGGCTTGGTACCTTCTTGACCTGCACAGCTCATTGGACTCCCCCAATGATTAGTTCTAGTATGCTCGGTGGGCAGAGCTCTGAGCCTCCAGGATCTTCACAGGTGGCCTGGGGTATAAAAATTACTATAGATGAACTGTTACTTTTACAAATACTGATGATTTATGCTACCTAAATTATTTTTGAAAGTAGAGTAGTCCATTAAAATGAATAATGACCAAAATAGAAGTATTCTTCTGGATTCTGAAAGGCTTTTGCTTCTTTAATTCAGACTTATACCTTAAGGTACTATTTTAAGAGATCAACTGTTTGCATTACATTAATTTTAGCCAAAATTTTCATATCACATATACATATATATGTACTAAAATAACATTGCTAGAATATGAATATGAATGCAATATTTTTATCAGGTAAACAGCAGGTAATGAAATTTGAGATTAGAGATACTAGTATGTGTAAATGCTGGATTTGATCTTAGCAATAAAAAAATAAACATTTGATTTGCACTGAATTTGTTGTAAAACATTATATCATCTTACACAATGTCACAGAAAGCAATCTAAGCAAACATGGTCTTCAGTTTCTGGAATTTCACAATGTAGAGCAGAGAAGAGACTGTTTTGATGGCATTAAATGTGCCAAAGACCCAATAAAAGAATATTCAGATTTGGTTCAAGAACCTAGAGTTAAAAATAGATTTAATGTATTTTTATATTTATGCAAAATACATAGATTTATTGTATTTCGGTCCAACTTTTACTGACAAATGATTTTCTGGTTTGGATTTCCCCTAAGATCCCTGATGATCCCCTAAGATCCCCTAAGATCCCTGATGTTTATAAATGGGACTTTCAAGTGATGCTGTACCCATTAATGGATGAAGCCACTTCAGGATAGTAGCTGACAGTGCTGTTAGTAGTTGGAGCCTTGACACCACGCAATGACACAATGCAGTTAGGAATGGAGTCACCGTGGGTGTGGATTTGGGTGCTGTGTCTCTTGCTCTTGTGTTGTCTTTCCTTCCTGGATGCCATGAGTTGAACAACTTTACTCTGTGATGCCAACTAATTTTGGGTTGTCAGTGATTTTTGTACCAAGGATGGTATAGGTCATAGAAATAGTAAAGAAACAAATTTTGCTTTTAGTTCTTTGTATGCCTTTTATTTATCTTTGTATTACAAAAACAAACAATTTATAAATGTTCAGATATTCTTCAAAGCAAGAAAGCAACCACAGACTAAATGTTAATGGAAATAGAGAAGTAATTTGTGGAAATTAATTTCAATGTATAATTTCTTTCAAGAATGAAAAATAGAAATGTTATTATGGCAACAGAAAACTTGGAAAAAGCCTTCCTTACATTCTATAGTGTGATTTGAAAATGTGATATTTTTGGCACATTATGTTTTAAGTATAGCTATTTTCTCAAAAATTGAGAAATAGATTTTTATTCATTTTATTAAAAAGTCACTAATTTTCCAATGTCTGCTGATGCAGACAATTTTCAACCTTTCCTTCCATTCTCACTTTCTTCTTTTTATTCTTGTTTCTATCATTTAGCAAAAGTCATAAAATTGTATGTGTATATCATGTACAATGTAATGTTTAAGTTAGATGTGTACTCACTGTGGAATAAACATATCTAGTTAAATGATTCTTCCATATTAACCTACTCATATTACCTTCTTATGCTTTTCTAATTTTTGTAATGAGTACATGTTATACATACTCAACAATTTTTAAATAATATGATATATTATTAACTATGCTAACCACTATGTATATCTGCTGAATTTATTTCTTCTATTCTAATGTAACCTTGAACTCTTTGTCCAAAATCTCCCACATCACTCTGCCCTTGGAAATCACCACTCTGCTCTCTCCTTTTAAGACTGAAGTAACAGGATAGAGAACAAGGGTTAAAGTCTCAGATTTATAGCCAATTGATTTTCAACAAATGCTTCACAGAAAACACACAAGGAGGTATAGACAGTTTTTCCAAAACTAGCTGGGAAATTATATATTTATATGTAACACAATGAAATTAGGACTTTTATTTCACAACATATACAAAAGACAAAAAAAAGACAAAACATATCAATACTGAGTATATTTAATGATATTTCATACAATTCAAATCTTAATTATTATCTAATAATAATGAAGGTGATTGAAGGATACAATTGAGGATAGTTCTATGAAAGCAACACTTAACAATTAAGCACTAATACAAACTTATTCAAATGTACTTTTCATTTCAACAAATTGAAATCTCCCCTTGTTCCACATTTTGACTATGTTTATGAAAAGAAAGTAAAAGATATATCTCCTCTAACAATACCTTTTTTCTTCTTTGGTTAATATTATTCACCTTTGAAATATCTACATTGATGCAGTAAGTCAATCACAAGTGTTAGTTATTTTCAAGCTGTGAAGTTATGCTCTTCATTTTATATGAATAAAATGTATATTTTATGAGGCTATCTGATAAGCAGTCAATTTACAAAATGACTTCAGGGCTGTGTGTCTTTATCTCACTGTAAAAATTTGGTTCTGCAGTATATTCAAACCAATTGCTAGGGTAAGTGTCTTTGCATGGATTTTTAAAAATGTAAAGCAGTCTATGTTTACAGCAACTTCAGGTTTATAAAAACTTTATTGGTAAAAGTTCCCTCATACCCTATTACCCCTCCACACATACAATTTCGGTTGCAGTGTAAAATATTTGTTAGAATTAATGAGCCCATCTTGATATATTATTAATTCAAGTTCATAGTTTATGTTAGTTTTTCTCTTTATGTTGTACATTTGATGTCAGTTGACAAATTCAAGCTAGGTATTTATCTGCAAGATACCATATAGAATTTTATCACAGTTCAGAACATTCTGTGTTCCACCTATCCTTCTGCTCTGCTGACCATTAGCCATGTAAGTCATTGATATGCTTAACTTTCACTTCAGTTTTTCCTTTTTCAGAACATCATACCATTGAATTATATTTTTATCAGTTTAAAACTGGTTTATTTTACTTAGCAATATGCATTTAATGTTCTTTTAGTTCTTTATGGCTAGATTGATCATTATCACTAAATACTAACCATTGTATACCTAAAACAGTGTTATGAGACATTCCCCTACTAGAGGATATCATAGTTTCTTCAAATATTTTGCTACAGCAGATTTATGTGTGAACATAAGTTTTCAACATATTTAGGTAAATGTGAAAAATGAGGTAGTGAATCTATTGAAAATGCTATAATTTGATGAAGTTTCTCTTTGTAAGAAATTTGGGTTCTGTCTTCTAACAGCTATATTATTTTCCAGCCTCATCACCAGTAAAATATAGTTCCTGATGTTTTGTATCCTCATCTGTATTTGATATAAAATGTAGTCTGGATTTTAAGAGTTCTGAGTTTATATTGGTATCTCATTGTTTCAATTTGCAGTTACAAAATGTCATATAATGCTAAACTTGCTTCTTCAGTGATGTATGATGTAACCTGCATATTTCATAAGTGCTGTAATTTTTCAGATACTATCTTCAGTTTTGGTTCACTTATTTTTCAGATGCTGTGTATTTAAATTCCTTTCCATATTTTACATCAGTCCTGTAAAAAGTGCACATTTTACAACTATAATCTCCCAATCTTTTCATTCCTTTAATTCAATACTTTTTTTGTAAATTTGACTACAAAAGGTAGGTTCTCATTATTTTTTTTTAAAAAGATACTCATTTCCATTATTGGTAATGTTTTGCAGTTGAAAGACCTCTATCTTGGAGATAATTTGCTCTAGGAAGTACAGGCAATTTTAATTTTATCATATACATAATATAAAATAACACTGTACTTATTTATTTGTATCATACAATGGTAGAAATTTATTTTACCTCATTTTTAAATGCACATATATATGTACTTACATATGTATTTTTTAAATTAGAAAAAAATAAATTTTTTAAATTAGAAAAAAATATTTATACTTCCTCTAAAACTTAATGCTTGAATCACAGTTTAAGAATATTTTTCTTATGGTGTTATATTTTTAAAATAACCAACATCAGAAATGTAAAAACAAAATTTCTATTATACAAATGTAGGCTTATTAAGCAGGAAAAAGTAACTAAATAATTGACTGGAGACTTGTTTTAACATCATGTAGACAAATTCTTGTTTTTCATTGAAATGTTTTAATTGACTGAAAGTTTTTGAGGTCAACCCCTTTTGTTTGTTCTCTTCCTACAGACCTCATTTCAAATGATTGCATGTTAGTTTGCCAGAGTGACATCTGACTCAACTGCAGTGGTGTAATCAGTACAAATGTATTGTTGTTTTGTATAACTATTTTATAAAATAGTTTTGTATAACTATTGTATAAAATAGTTGTACAAAAGCAGTTTTTTTCTGTAATCAATTTGTTTAGTTATATATTCCAAATGGAATATGTATTTTCAAAAAATGTTTAAAAGTTCTTGTTCATAATTCAGTATTAAAGAATAAGTAGTAATAGCTGAATATATTTTGAATTAATATTTACATGCATTGTTTTAAATTTATAAACTGCCATCCAGTAACTGAGATAAGACTTTCCTTTTTTGTCATTTTGTTTTTTTCAAAAAATTGGAAGAGGAAATTTTTATGAATATAAAAAAGGTAAAATATTTTGATCAATTTCTGATATAACAAACAGTGTTATCAATTTTTGACCAACATTCCTCATCAGGCTTCCGTACCTTATTTCTTGCTCAAACCATCTCTCATCACTTCTGATGTTTCACCACATTATTTTTAAACAAATTCTGCATATCACATCATTTTCTCAAAATACTACAGAATATATATTAGAAGTATTAGTGTATTATTTATATCTCTTAAAATATATATGCAATGCTTTTTCACTCCTGCAGTAATGCGGATTGAACTCACGTCCTTTTACTAAGATACATCCCCAGTCTTTTTCTTGGTGTAGTCTTTTATCTTTGTTTCTTTGCTTTTACATTTTTTTAATCCTAAAACAGAATCTTGCCAGATTGAAGTTATTGTTCTATCTTTCTCCTATAGTGTTGGGACGATAGGTTTGTTTCACCATGTCTGACTATTAGCAATACATTCTAATTCTTAATGTTATTAAATAGTGACCATTGTTGATATTTCTTTGAATACTATGCAGTATTTTTTCAGTAACCTATTCTTTTTATTTCAAAAGTTTATTAAAGTACAGTTTGCTTCTTCCTGGAAGACATTTCCCTATTTTTTTCTGAAGTTGGGTTTTTCATTGTATGTATTGCCCTTATTTTCTCGGTTTGGATTCTGCTATCAGCAGTTCTCCTTAGCTGTAGATTTTACCATACAGTATACTTGGTTTTGTTGATTAGACTTTGAGCTTGTTCAATCTCAAAGATCTTTTTGTGGCCTCAGTTACTTCCTCCAAATTTTAGTATGTGCTGCTCCTTTTTTTCAGTTGATGCTCTTAGATAGTTTTAGGTTATGATGATAACATGTGGAGTCCCTGAATGCAAAGACTGTGACAAATCACTTTTCCATTGCTGATGTTCTCCAACCCACATTCTCATTCCATGAGATTCTCCAGGTCATGGTGGTTAACCTGCACCTTTTCCTATGTATGGAGATCGATTTACATGGACTGTATTAGATTCTTAAGATTGTCTTAGAAAATTCCTAAAATTGTGAGGTACATCAATGCAAAAAATATTGAGGTACATAAATGCAAAAAATAACAGTCTGTAGTCCAGAAGTCTACAGTCAGTGTCACTGGGCAAAGTCATAGTGTCATCAAGGCAGATTCTGGGTGGAAGTTGTAGAGAGGAATCCTTTCCTTGCTTTTCGGATCTTCTTGGCTTTCAAGAAATTTATTACTTTTTATTAACTTTCAACTTTTCCCCCATATGACTCCAATCTTTTGCCTTTTTGACAAATTTTCTTTTCCTGTATGAAATCTTCCCCCATGAATCCTTTATAAGTTTTGTTGTGATTGCGTATTAGAACAGAACAGATAATCCAGAATAATACCATTATATCTAAGGTCTTGTCTTGATCATATTTGCAAAGTGCCTTTATTGTATGAAGTAATATTCACCAATTGCAGGGGTAAAGATATAAATAATATTTGGGAATTAGAATATTGCTATTTTATTTGTCCTAACACATGGAATTTCACTGTTCATCTCTGTGCACAGATTTTTGTTTTATAGTTCAGTTATAGTTTGTCATTTTAAGACAAACTTCATAGAGATTATGACTGTTCTCATATCTTCTTCTAAATTCTGCTTTTTAAAAAAATTTCATGCTTTTTTAACTTAAGGGAATGTCGCAGTACTGGGCAAGATGATACTTGTCTTTTTGTTTTTAAAATAGTGAAGTATTTACTTAATTTGTTTCATTGATTGCAATAACAATAAACTAATTATTTTAATAAATGTCTCATTACCTCCTATCTTGAGAAGAAAATTGTAATCAACTAGTTTTAAATTTCTTTATAACTATTAATATAAATCTATTAGAATTCACTAACAATAAAAATAATGATGATGATGATGATAAATGTTTAGTTTCTGTATTCTCAATATCAAGCCTAATACATCTTTGGATTTTTAAAAACAGTCATTTTATGTGCATCTGTAGACGATAACCATTGATCTCAAGTTCTAATAGTTAATTTCCATATTGCTGTTCATTTTTGTTCAAATTAATATTTCTCCTATTACACCCAAAGTACAAAATTGTAGAAAGTAAAACATTTTTGAACATTGAACTAAACTGAAAGAGTACTTTTTCAGTTAGGACTCAATAAAACTTGATACAGTTCAAAATGTTATTCTTGGGCTGGGGATTTAGCTCAGTGGCTTAAGTGCCTGCTTTGCAAGTGCGAGGTCGTGAGTTCGATCCCTGGTACAAAAAAACAACAACAACAACAACAAAAAAAAAAAAAACCCAAAATGTTATTCTTGTGTCATCTTCCAGAATTCTTTGTGCTTATGTAGTTAGGTCTATGATCAATTTGCATCTAATTATCATATATGTTTTAAAGTAAAAGTCCAAGTTTATTCTTTAGAATATGAAGATACAGGTTTTCTAGCACTATTTTTGAGGACTATTCTATTCTCATTGGAGAATAGTTTTGGTGTTCTTGATGAAAATCAAAAAAATCATAATCATCAATTCTATATTCTCAATTCTTTTTTATTGATTTGTATTCCTTGCCATCTGCCAGTACAACACTGATTTAAACATTTTATTTTCTATTGTTTGAAACATGATATGTGACTTCTCTGATTTCATCTTTTCATGAGTGTTTTGAAACTTTGAGTTCTTTACACTTCCAATTTTAGAGACATCTTGTCAATTTCTACCACATTCAGGTAATTTTTTTTTCTTTTTTTTTTGTACCAGGGATGGAACTCATGACCTTGTGCTTACCAGGCAAGAGCTTGAGCCACTGATCAGCTGGGATTTTGATAAAGATAATTGTGTACTTGTTGACAACTTTGAAGAACACAGCCATTTTGAAAATAGAGTATTAATTCTTCTTATCTGTGTATATACTATCTTCCCATTTAATTAAATTCTCTTCAACAATGTTTTATAGTGTTCAATGAAATTTGCTAGCTAGTCACATAAAATGTATTCCTAAGCATTTTATTCTTTTTAAGTAGATATGCCTTATTTGTTTTATTGTTGGAAAGTTCCCTTCTAGTATATAGAAATATCACTGATTCATATGTATTAATATTGTATCTTGCAATCTTTCTAAATTCATTTAATATTTTCAAAGGCTATGTGTGTGCATAAATTCCTAACAAATTTTTGCCTTTAAAATTGAACTAAGTGTGATGGAGCACATCTGTAAATTCAGCATTTAGGAGGTTGAGAGAGGAGAACTATCACAAGTTCCAAGTTAAACTCGCTTACATAATGAGTTCAAGGCTGGCCTGAACTACACAGATCCCTGCCTCAAAAAGCAAAACAAAGCAAAACAGTACAAAACAAACAAACAAAATGTTATGTTGTCTATAATTAGAAAAAGTATAATGTCTTCATTTCCAAACTGTATATGCTTTTGTATTTTATGTTATTGTCTTATTACTTTGGCTGAAGTCTCCAATGCCACATGGAAAAAAATATAAAAGCAGACATTTCTGTTGTAAATGGGAAAACTCAAATCTTTCACCATCACATATGGTATCATTAGGTTAGAAGTCACAATACTTTTGAAATGTTAATTTCTTATTTTTGTGCCATTAAATGATATTAAAGATTCTCAAAAGATGTTGGTAAGCAATTTATGCAGTTAGAGCAGAATTTAATACCCATCTGGTACAAAATTTTATCAATTTGTTACCAGCTTGTATTGCTCCAGTTGTAGAACTGTCTTGCTGATTAGCAATTTTATTTGTAATTATAAAGATTCCCTATGTATGCATTTTTCTTTTAATGGTGGTTCCAGAATAAGATACTGTTAATTTCACAATATTTTGAGTATAACTGTTTTTTAAAAAAGTAAACTGTCAATTTTATGATCTTGATATTTCAACTACTACATCTAAGTACAATTGTTTTGGATATTATAAAATATTAAAATAAATTTATATTAAATTAATATAAAGTTGAAAATATTAATAAACTGTGAGAGCCTCAAGCATATTGATTTGAACGATGACTTACAGATAGTATAATTACTGGCCTATTTATAAAAGTGGTTTTAAGGAACAAAGATTTATGGTTTATTTTTAAAGCCTGCAAACTCTTTTTGCATATTGTTACTGTAAGGCTGTGCCTTTAAAATGTGCAGAATGCATTTTGTTTGACTTCTTAACAACTGCAGATGTCTTGGCAGTAAATCATGTTTAAGAATCTCTACATCCTCTTCCCAGCCCATAAATGATTTACTTTTAAAAGAATGACATTTAGCTATGCACCTTTCAAGGGTCCCCAGTGTAAAATGAAACATAATGTTCTTTGTTGATCTTACTGGGTACCCCTGTGGAGATTAGTGAAAATTATTATCTTTCTTGGCTTAAAGAGCTATTTCTTATGTTAATGGTAAAGTGAAAGTAACATACTTCATATAGGCTATAAAAAAATGTTAACCTTTTTCTATCCTCAAGGAATTATAGTCATCCATAAACTCTGCAAAAAGGATGAGATCATTATTTTGTTTGAGTGAGACCATTTCAAGATAAGAGATATGAAGACATGAAAACTTGAATATGTCGAGAATTTTTGAAAGTTAACATTAAATTACAGACTTCTAAAAGGCATCTATTAAGAATCCAATTTAAGTTTAATCAAGTAACTTCCCATACCTTTCTTTATGAAAAGAAATACAAAAATCATGAAAATAAATAATTGTGTGTCTTTATACTAAAAGGCACATACATAATGGTTTGAATATTAATAAAGCTGAATGATTTTATGAATAACAGGTGAATAAATTTTAGTAAGACTTCTTTTTTTTTTTTTCTTTTCTGGTACCGGGGATCGAACTCATGACCTTACGCTTGCCAGGCAGGTGCTTAAGCCACTGAGCTAAATCCCCGGCCCAAGGTGAATAAATTTTAAACTTGAAATCCATTCAGCATAATGAGTTCTACTTGAATTTTAATTTCTCAAATGTTAACATAGTGCAGTAAGTTAATGGTACACAGAAAACTTTCCAGCTTTATTCAGGTAAACTTGGGAAGCCAAAATTGTGCATGGTCATGGTATAAAAGGTGACGTTTTGATATATGTATGCATTTTCAAATGACTACTGCAATATAGTTAATTAACATCTATGACACCAAATGCTTACTTTATGTGTATAGAATATTTAACATTACTATCTTAGCAAATTACATGTATATAATGCAGTATTATTAACTTTAGCTAATATACAATGAATTGAAAAATTTATGTTATAAATGAAAGTTTGTACCCTTAACACCATATCTCTATTTTACTTATCCCCCAACTATCACTGACAGCCACCATTCCACCTTCTGTCTGTGAGTTTGACTTTATAATACACAGATGAGATTGTGTGGCATTTTGTGTATGTGACTAGTTTCACTTAATGCTGAAAGAACTCTTTGCCTCCCTTCATACATAATAATGAATAAGACTTCATTCTCTCTTCACAGCATTTGTGTTTTTTTCTATTTGTTTTAACACAGGATTTTATTCCCTGCCCACCATCATCATCATTATCGTCATCATTACCATCACCATTCCCTCTAATGTTTTGACTTGTTATCTGCCAGGCACAGTAACACATGTTTTTTCGCCTGTCTCATCTGATGTAATACAGGTCAGAGTTTATGAAGAAAATCTATGTGACTGTAATTTTTTAAAAAAAGGGATAGAAAGGTAATTATGTTTTGTTTTTTGTACCAAGGATCAAACTCAGGACCTCGCGCTATCTAGGGCAGACGCTTATAGGGCTAAGCTAAATCCTCAGCCAAGTAGTTTTTATTATACACCGTGGTGGCATATAATTGTTCCTTCTCCATCATTTTTTTTATTTTTAATAACAATTTAATGTCACTGAAAATCTCAGTGGTCTGGTAGGGACATCAGCAACTAGATATTTTTTTTAAACCTCGCTCTTATTTTCTCTAGCTTTGCGGCATTGAGCCATCAGTTCACAATTTACACATCCATGCACAGCTTTCTGTTCTTTGTGTCTTTCAGTTTGAGAAGTTTGTTTTATGCTTGTCTAAAAAAAAATTCCAGTGTAAAAGCCTTTATAGCACAGCATGAGACATGACCTGTACAGCCATAGATACAGCTACAATACATTTTGTATAATCTAAAATAGTATGACTAGAAAAAATTCCTTAAATTCATTAATTAAAGCAGAATACTAGGTTCAATATTGTATTCTGCTGATTACACATTTACTCTTTCATTGTTGATATAGAATTATGTAGTTTTCTAATGATGAAGCATTAGTTTTTTTTATTTTTTTCTATTTTAAAAATGAAAAAAGATATAATACAGAATTTCAAAAAATACTAGGAAATTAAAACTTGTTATTAAATTCCATATCATTATCTTAGAAGTAGTTGTTCAGGTTATAAGATTTAGACATAAATTATCAAACAATCAAACAGTGGATCACTACTATTAATGTCAGTAAGTTCATCAAAAAGAAGAGTTTGTGCTTTTACTGTAGTACTCATTTATGAAAATACCAGCCAAAGAAAACTTTCAGGATTGTCTATATGAGTGTCCACCACAAGAACACAATATTGAGAAATGCTTCACAATTATTCACATTGATCACAAAATAATTTAAGTATAATATTTCTATATTCAAATTCTGAATTTTATTTAAGCATATGAGCTGTCATATAGATTTAATAAAAATTTTTCTACTCACTAATCCAGGAATATTAGATATATAATTATCATTGTCCTTACAAGTATATTATAAATTACACTCATGATTTCCTAACTCCAAATGTTAATTTAAATTAATTACAAATTTCAATTCCTATTAAAAATTTGATTTAAAACAGGATCCATACCTTAGGGTATGATATTTTGGCATTAAGACTTTTGAACATAAAAAAATAAAATTCCTGAGCATAGGATAAATTCCAAGTGAAATTATGGGACACAAAATAGCAAATGTAAATTTTTAAATCATAATACAAGTTATAGACATAGTTAAACTAAAGTATAATTATTACAACATATATATTTTAATATTTCTTAATAACCAATATTAAAAGAACGAAAACAAATCTCAGAGAAACTAACTTGCTCTAGTTATCATAGTGGAAAAAGAGATACTGAATATCTCCAGATTGGCAGGTATTTCTCCAACTTTTGAATCTGACATGTTATCATTTGGATACACTTTGTGTGTGTATTGGTATTCTAGATGTTTTGTTGTGATTGGAAAACTTTGACACTATATCCTTGCTCACAAATTCATCAGACACATGAATACAGTAAAGGTTCAGTGATCAGCTGAGGTTAGAAAAATAGTTTATACCTCATTCTTCCCAATTTGTTTTAGTGTGGAACACAAATCTCATGAAATACATGAAGAATTGGGGTGCTTCTTTAAACAACAGTATTAGTAGCTACTTTAGATTTTTGAGCATGTTTAACTTAGCAAAATTGAGGATCTAAAATATTTATAAATTGGCTGTTAGTAAATTTGTAAAAAGGAAACATCTCACTGTTGAAAAGAGGGTGCTCACAAAATTATTGGAGGGACTGTGAGAGAGCTCAATAGATTGAGAGCATTGAAATCAGGAGTAGAGTAGAATATGATAGAGGTTAGCATTACAGAGAACTTGCTCAGTTTTATTTACTGTACTTATAAACCAGTTTCACCAGATACTATAGTTCTTCTCACTCTGCCCAATTGTTGTCTTTTAATTTAGTTACTTTAAATATTACTCTACTTTTGTTCCCATGAATTTGCCCTTAGTATCATACCTGTCATATGTCTTATCATATTAATCTTAGATTTATTAGTATTTATAATTCTTCATGATAAAACATAAATATTTTGAAGAATTCCTATATTTCATAGTCTTTCCTTTCATTCCCATTAGGTACCACATTTTCACAATATATATTTTGAGTTCAAATAATTGTAGTTTGACTTTCCAAATATCTTGCTGTGATTGTCACATTTGAAATGAAATTTGCTTCTTGTTCCAAAATCAGTTTATTTGAAGTAGCTAAGTAGTTTTAATCATCTTTTTGCATTGTTTTCAAGAGAACTTGGGCATTTGTTCCTTAGTAGATTATTCACTTTGCTCTAGAATTATTTGAGTATTTTCTCAATACTCAAATAATAATAATAATATTTGTATTATTAGTATTAAATTTTGTTATATGTATTGTATGGATGTTTTCCTTATCTTTTCTCTAAGGAATAGAATGAGCTTTTCAAGATAAAGTCATCTTTCACTTTTAATTAAATTTTGCAATTTTATGTTCATTTATAATTTTGTTCTGAAGTCAGCTTATGATTTCTTACATACTTAATGTATTGTAAATTAAGTGAAACATTCAGTAGTTATCAGATTACCCCTTATTACCTAATACATATCACCATGAAGGATTTGCATTTTACTACTTTAAAATATAGGATTATGAATATTCTTGCAAATGAAAAGGCTTTGATAACATTAAAAATATGCATAACAGAGCACTCATATATAGAGTTATACAGTTACCTTGGACAATTTTAAGTTTGTTTCCAATATAAATTAGTTTTTATGGTAATTTACTGCTGTAGTGTGGACCTAGAATATCCCATAAAGACCCATGTGTTAAAAGCTTATTCTTCAAAGGCTATTGGAAAATAATGAAAATACTGAGAAATGAAGCCCAATGGGATGTCTTTATTTATTGGTGCAACCTTCAAAGAAAGTACAGTGGACCCTAAATTCATGGAGGTTACAATCCCAGATCACCAGGGAACTGTAAACAACTGTGAATTTCAGATATGACCAGAAAAAAAAAAATGCCATTAAATACCTATTTTTATAGTTTAAAACCTAAGTATGTTATGTCTCCTGCAGGTATATAATTTAACTTAATAAAATACTGTGCTAATAAAGCTTTAGATGGTAGAGCATTTTGGAGGCATCTCAGGGATCTGAGGGTTTTAAGAGGAACAAAACGGTGAACACTCAAGGCCGCTAAACCCACAGTACCTCTTACTGATGCAGGAATCCAGGTTCAAGTGCTGGAGATGGGTTACCAGGAGGCAGCGGCTCAGCAGCAAGGAAAACTGAACAGCGCTCTTGGATTGACTACTTGCAAAGCTCCCACCAAAAGAGACAACAGCAGGGTGTATCTTGGAAATTTTGGCAGTTTCTGTGAACAGTTATTACTAGGTTCTAAGGAAAAATATGCAAATCACTGCAGACACGAATTGTGAACCTCAACTTCACAGAGTGTACTGAATGGAAACCCCAGGACTTTTTCTTCCTTTTTGCTTTTGTTTACTTCTTGGCCACCACATAAAGCTTGGTGAATGCTGCCATGCTAACCACTAACACAAATCCTGTGAGTTCATCAGACCAGGGACCAAAACCTCCAAAACAGTGAGCTAAAATAAACCTTTCATCTTTTTGAGTTGATTAGCTTAGGAATTGGGTTACAGTAATGGAAATGTGACTAACACATAGACATATTTCTTCGTGATATCATGAATTCAACAAGACTGTCTTTTTTCTAGTAAAAAAATCAATATACTTACATCATGTAAAATGTGAATACATAATATAAAACGTAAGCAAATTTTATTAATGATGTATGATTTTAATGAAATATTAAATGTTTAATTTTTACTACTAATAAAGTATTACTCTGCATAAAAATTAGCATGATTAATGAAACTTATATGACTGCTGAAGACAGAATACAGTTAAAAGAAGAAATTACTTTTTTTATATGTGATATGAAAGTTCAGTACTCTAAAATTAATAATATTGAGGAATGTACTATTTTAAGCATAGAAATGTATTCAGAAGACATTAAGTACAGTGTCTCTTCCCATCTTATTTGTTATTTAATTTACCATATATTTTATAAAAAGGGTCCCTTTATACATTCTGTCTAATTTATTTGTGAGTTGATTGTCTATGACACCAGTCACTTTGATAACATACAATGTTTGCGTACAACATATAACTCTATAAATTTTTTTAAATTTTGGACTACTAGCTCAATTAGCATGGAGTATCCAACCTAATGCAAACTTTGATTAACAAAATTGTGCGCTTATGCTCGTGAATAGCAAAAAAGTGTGGCAGACACATAAAACACTGTTTGGTCTTTCTCCACAGCACAAAAATAAAAGTTCCAAATTGTTTAACTATGTGCACATGTGAGTGATAATTTCTTCCAGACATAATTCATTCTTATTAAAATTTGACTTGGTGATCAAAATATAATAGAAAAAATGACCCTGAAAATACACAAATGTGTTGTAAATATTTAGAAGAAAAGCATTGCTTGCTTCATCACTCATTTGTTATAAATTTGTTCCTTCACTTTTGTAACTCTACATTGTTAGTAGTAAACTCTTCTGGTATGGTTTTTCTTTCAAAGCTTACAAATCCTTTGATTGAGGAAGCTGCAGAAGAAAAAAAATCAGAATGCTAAAAAGCAGAAAGCAATTGCTTTTTTCTTCGGTATATGGAAATACACTGTTCTTTGTCAAGGAGTCAGTTTTGATAAACTTTTGAATTGAGAATATTAACAAAAACACCAATCTTACTTACATTTTAAACATGAAGACTTTTATGAAAATGTACAATAGTGTTTCAGTCAGAGTTTAATAAACTTATAGTTTAATAATGTTCTGTTGTATGACTAGGTCCTCCAAAACATAATATGTAGATCCTAAATATCGGCTCTTCTAATTCATTCTCTTTTTAAACAGTCATTGTATTAACATTTAAATGGTCTTTTATGTTTTTATAAACTTTTAAATAATTTTAATTATTTCTGTTAAGCCAGAGAACATTTGGCTTTAACATTCTCTATCTTCATGTGTGAAAGTGTAACCTGTGACTTTCACGTGTTTCTTTAAAATCAATCTTTAGCTGTCTCACATATTTAATTGAACATAATGAATGGCTTTGCATACGTGATGCTCTAGTACACCAATTTGAAAAAAGTTGGTGAGCTAGGCAAGTTTTTTGCCTATTTGTCATGCACAAATGTTTATTTATGTTGCATTACTTTTTAAATGTATTCTGACAAGTCTTTGTAACCAACGCAACTAAAATCTATGCACTAGAAATGATGAGCCATGCCCTTTTTACCATTTTGTCTCTAAGCAACTAATACAGTTCCTTACCCACAAAAATCATTCACTAAATATTTGTAGATTTAAAAATGGAATTCTAAAATGTATAAATGATTATTTCCTTGAGGATTTAGCAACTAAGCTACTATTCTTGAAGGATAAATATGTGAGACAAAGAACAAGCCGATATTGTCTTGAATATATGGAAGATATTTCAGCATTTAAAATATTAGGGTTAGGGCTAGGGATGTATTCATCGGCACAGTCCCTGCCTGGCAATCACAACTTGTGAGTTAGATCCCTGGTAATATAAATCAATAATAAATAAAGTAGAATAAAATAAAATAAAATAAAATAAAATAAAATAAAATAAAATAAAATAAAATAAAATAAAATAAAATAAAATAAAATAAAATAAAATAAAATAAAATAAAAATTAAAATAAAATAAATAAAATAAAATAAAATAAAATAAAATAAAAATTAAAATAAAATAAATAAAATAAAATAAAATAAAAAAATATTAGAATTATAGTAGCAATTAGTGTTACATTGACACCTAAGGTTTGAAAATCAACTTAGACAAAATATTTTAGGTACTTGATTCTTAAGCTAAACCAGTTTTGATATTTTGGTTTGTATGAGTCAACGATCTAAATTTCTTTTTTCCTCTCTCTCTTTCTGTCTTTCTTGGAGATACTAGGGATATAACTCAGGATGGTCACACTAAAGGACATCTCCAAACCACTTATTTTATTTATTTTTATTTATTTATTTATTTATTTATTTATTTTTTTTTCAGTAAGTGGCCAAGTTTCCCCCGCTTGACTTGAAATCTGCAGTCTTCCTTTGTCACCCCTTCTGGTGACTTGGGTTACAGATATTATACCCTAAGGCTAAACTTCTCTTTCAGAAAACAGCATGTGTTAGATAGTATTAAAGATACTATAAATGACATAACTTCTAAATATTGACTAACTAATGAAAGAAGCTCCATTAAAATGTTATTTTAAATTAAAATATATCAGACATCAATGACTTTTATAGCCTAAATGAGGCTTTAAATATACTGCCACAACGTGGATTGTAAGATGCTTCAATGGAAATGGAAAAGTACATATAAACAGAGTAAGAAAATTATGTCTTAATGAAATTTCTTTGCTGTAACTGAAATGTAAAGGGAATCACTATTCTCTTAAACTCTAGAATGTAATGCCAGCAGGTGATAGAATTTACCTCATTCACTCAAATAGTTTACCTCCAGAACCCAGCAGGATGGCCCATGACTTCAATACCAGCACTTTGGGAGACTGAGGCTGAGGGTTTGCAAGTTTCAGCCCAGCCTGAGAAACTTTGCAACTTAGACCCCGTCTTAAAATAAAGCATAAAAGGAAATATGAGGATGTGACTCAGTGCAAAAGCCGCGGCTTCAACCTTCAGTACTGAGAAGTATGAAAAATGAAGGAAAAATTTTGCCTCCGTTTTCTAAAACATACTAAACATGCAGTCCTTACTTAAGTTATTATTTATTGAATAAATAAATAAATGCTGAAAAACTTAAATATTTATTACTTATTACAAGGGATTTCAACGAGGTTTGCAAGATAATAACATTTTTAATTCACCAGGACAAATGCATTTATTCTGTAACACCTAAACTCAAGCTTTCAAAATCAAGTTCTGTGTTAATTAATGCATCATACATATTAAGCAGAATTAACATCTGTATAAATGGCTAGCATCTTGCTTTCATTAAATTAATCTTGCCTTTATTTATTTTTTTTCAGATGAGTAGGCCTCCTCGGTCAGCACTTCCCTGTATCCCTCAGGGATGTCTTTTCTAATCTTTTCAAAAACTATCTAGAGGTTTCAGGGTGAAGATAAGGCTATTAGCTTGAATAATATTTAATTAAAGGCAATTTAGGCTTTGTAGTAACTCTCTTGTGTGAGAGATTCAGAAGCTGATAGAACGTAGCACGGAGAGTGTGTGTGGTGAGGAGAGCACTGTGCAGATGTGGGCAAGTTAGAAAGAGGGACGCCTGCAGAATGCTCATGTTCCAAGCTTTACTTCAAAAATGGCCAAAATACTATTGCCAATACAATGTTTTAAATAACATAGACAATATTTTATGAAGACTCTGAAGGAGCTCATTTCTGAAATGCACCAGTGTTCCTGGATATAGGAAGTGCTACTGGGAATCGGCTTAATTTCTATGATGACAAGCACAAAACTAGGCCTGCTGTATTGTAAGGGGATTCTGTAGGTTGGTGACCGCCTGAGCCCAGATGGAGGGTTCTAAAGCTCAGATCTCAGCTGATAAAGCCTCCAGACTGAAAAAAAAAATTCTTCTAGTTAAATCCTCACACTGTACATCAATCATGGATCATAAAAGGGAAAACACAGACATTTAAGTAATTAGGCTATGATATTTATGATATGAATGAGGTTTATTTTTTGATGAATCACTGTTGGGTTTTTTCCTTGGTTTTCTTTCTTTTAATACAGAGTGCCTCCTCAGAATCAAGCAAATCAAAACTTGCTATATTTAATGACAAAACTCCAAGGAAATGACAATATAGAAGTGTACTGCAATTAAGAGACAGACAATGCATAAACTTGTGACGGTATTTATAAATCAAATTAGAATATGTGCAGTAGTGAGTGAAGAGGGAAAAGCTGGAACTCAATATCCATAAAGCTGGGCCAGGACCTAGCAGAGAGATGAGCAACCAGACACAACAGTGTGCAAACTTTCTCAACCTTGGCACAATGACTGACAGTCACCTGACATTTCTGCCAGATAATTCTGCACTGCACGAGACTGTTTTATATAATCCACAATATCTCTTGATAACAAGTATTCTCTGGGTTTCAACATTACCCTAGTTTAGAGATCACAGTTTACAGAAATGAACTTAGGAGTGCACTACAAATTCAGCATTATGTTATCCTAACATATCAGGAAAGGATCAAAATCAACATAGGCAGGAGATACAGAACACTGGTTATACTATATTTTACCCTAGTGATGAACAGTGTACAACAATGACAAAATAAAATTGTCAGGAGGCAAAAATGAGGAAAATATATTTTTACTATATTTTACAGGAGAGAAAAGTAACATAGGTAGAAATAAATAATTGCCAAACTTATGTACATTGAGTTAGCAAAGACCCTACAAGATGTAAACAAAGATTTTCATGTACATCTGTATGTCTTACCATATCTATCAATAATGATTAGAGTATGCTACTGTAAATTACTTCTATTCTTTTTCTTAAAAAGAAATCAGTTTTTAGGTACCCTAAATCTAAAGATAGGCTACAACTGTTAAATTGGTGTGTTATAAAGGCCATTTTTTAGGAACCAATGAGTATGATAATCAGATGTCTTTTTATTAACTACTTTAGTTTTTAGTCTATATTAATCACATATGTTATCATAGTAATAATATAGAGGAATGAAACTCCCAACTGACTATATGGCTAGTATGAGTTTGTGTTCTCTAAAATTGAAGAATGAATTTTGGGAACAATGGAGGAGCAGAATAGATTTATTGAGAGAAAAAAGCTTCTGGTTGAGAGGCAGAAGAGGTCCCAAGTGGGTTGAAAGACTGTTTTTTCTAGGGACTTTTATAGAGTAAACCGTGAGGTGAGACGGGGCCAAGGAGGGCAAAACATGAGAACTCACAAGGCAGAGGGGCATGAGATAGGACAGAACAATGATCAACCAATAAGATTAATTGCTCAAGTAAAATTGACCAAATCAAGGAAAAAATAGGGAAGTGAGTCAGGTAGCAAGTATGCTTAAGAAATGTACTGCAATGCTTAAAGAGCAGATTCTTCCTGTAGGGGGTTAGGATTGTGACTCCTGGCTTCCTCAACGTGATCCATACCCATTTAGAATGTGAGTCCCTGATGCTGATACTTAGGATTGGTTGCATTCTTTTTGTCTTTTGTCTTGAGATCTGGCCCACAGCAGATGTCTGTCTCCTCTGAGGTTACAAGGTATTTGGTCTTTTGCACTGGCTCCTTCTGACTGCCTATAATATTTCTCACTAACTCAGCTGCCTGTAGCAGTAGAATACTCAAAGTGTATATTGAAGAAATACTTTCATGGCTTGATTTTATGTGCTCTCCTTTATTGTGATCTAATCTGACCTTACTGTTTTGTTACTGCTGTTTTATCTTATTGTATATCCTTTCATTATACATGTATACACATATATGCATATATGCACACATGTAAATTTCAGTAAGCAATCATCAAGCTACTATTGGTGTTCATTGAAAGGGTATGGATTACTGGGTCAATAATGCAGAGTTTTCAACCATGTGAATTGTGGAAGGGCAATATTTCACATAGAGATGCAAACTAAACTTAAATGCAACCAAAATCTTCACAATTTTTAGTTAAAAAATTGTATTATTTTCTTACTTACAATGTAAGTACAACTTCTACTCTCTTTGGTGGACTAAATGTTACAATAGATTTACTACACAGGGCTCAGATCTAGGTGAGTACACACAACATTTAGGTGAATGGCCATTGTTAATTTTGTGTCTATTAAGATAAAATTTTAAAAATCATACTCCATTTTAATGATTTTATGAAAAATAAATAAAACACCTCTATAAAAGCCATTTTTGTTTGAATTTGTTTCTGTCGATAGGAATTATTCTTTTTTACTATGTGACAGCCATGGCAAAAGTTTGAAAACTTTTTGCTTTAATTATTTTTCCTTTTCCCAAAGCGAAATAACTATTGTTATGATTCATTCTTTCAGGAAGCTTCTATTTGGGAATTAATGTATTCAGTCAAATAACTGACTAACCTAGGACACAGTATCCAGCTGTTCACTTAACAGAAATAGCACCTGTAGGCACAGACCTGCTTGGCACAAAAAATAAATGAGAGAGAGAGAAAGAATACACATCTAAATTATTTTGTAATGTCAAATTATCAATCAAGAATCTTTATCATTAAATAAATTAAAAACTTTTACTAAATATTTTGTATATAATGAATACAACTGGAGTGGAAGAAAATATACCCAATTAATATTTATTTAAAAATTGAATATAAATACTTTGTTGATGAAATAAATAAATTAGAGATGTGTCTCTAAGAATTTGCAACATTAACAGTATAATCAGGTAATGTATGACTGACACTTAAAATATATGTCAATAATTGGTGCAGATTATGTATATATTACACTAATTATGAACTGTAAGATTATTACTTAAAATATGTCTAAGCAGGTGAGGTTTTAGTTTGATTTTGAAAAGTGGCTTTATGTGTGAACTGTAAGAATATAATAGGTATGTATCCAACAAGACAGTAGAAGTAAAGAGCAGAAATTAAGAACAAGGAACGTCATTGAATGACGTTCTAAGACTACAGACAGAAAAAATTATCTGGTGGTATTATGCCAGATTAATGTAAATGTACATATTATAGCAGATAGAGGAAGTTCAAACACCAAAAGAACAGTGTGAAATATTCTGTAATTACACAAATTTGAAGTAATAAGACACAGAACTATCCAAATGGCAGTAGAATAGAAATGACAGATGTGTGAAATACTGCACATGATGAATCAACTCTTGTTTTCAATCTCCTAAATAGCCCAGTAGTTATATGTGCTGATAATACAAATTTATGGGAGTGGAAAACATGAGGCAATGTAAATGAGAATTTGAAAAGGCCTGAAATGTTTTAATAAACAAGCTAGTTGGCAAGCACATCTAAATGACAGCTCCTGTGAAGAAAAATATGTTCAATAATAATTAAGCACCATCATGAATTAATGGTTTGATTCATGTAGACACTGTGTTTGTCTTAGTATCAGCTGAACCCATAGTTATAGGCATCATCCACACAAAATAACGCTTATCACATTTTGCAATTTATAAAACATTTGTACACACATTATGTCACTTGATACTACAATGACATTATAAGACCTGTCTCATGCGATCACACACATCTTAGTAGGACAGCCATGCACTGAGTTCATGACGTGAGCACTCCTCAGGATGCGAGCACAGCTGATGTTGTATGGTGAGAATATTTTGTTAGAGCCGAGACATGCTTGCATAATAAGTGTGTTCCAAAATATCAATTTTGGTTTTGGAAGGAAAAAAAAAATCTGATCAAGGTGTACTTAATATTTTTAAATTATGGTATTAATGAAAGGTTAATGAATACATATTGGAAACTTTTGTATAAAAGGTAAATATGATAGGGAGAAGTTCATGTGTCCCACAAGAACTCTTACCCACTCCTTTTGTGCTGGTCTTCTTTACGTATCTCTCAGTAGCCAAACATGGGGCTGGGATAAGCAAAGCTGAACATTTCTGAAGAGACATTGTGTTTCATATGCCCACAAAGAAGTCCATAACAAAACCATGATATGTTCCATATTAATAAAAGTAATTGTGCAACTCAGCTGCCTCTACTAATTTTCCCTTTACTATGCAAATTGGATGCTACTTCAAGTTTCAATAAATATTTTAGCAGAGTCCTACACCCAGGGAGTTTTGAAAAATAACTTATTGTTTCACAATTTAAAAATAAAGCATATGACTTCCATAGTATGTAACTTTATCAAATTTTCTAGTATTTACTATATAAGCAATTTAACTTGAATATAAAAACTGTCACATTCATGATAAAATTTTCCAGCATTGTTATAAAATATTTTGCACTCACTAAAAGATAATTTCCTTCCAAATGGGTAGCTATCATATTACCACATATAGAATTTTGTTGTGATTGGATTTGGCCACTGTTACAGTTTATGTTCAGATGCTGCCCCCCCCTACGCCAAGCCTCATGCATCATGGATATGGGCAAATTTAGCCTTTGTGATTGGTTCATTGTCTAGTGCTCAGATTGGTGGTATGAGTGCCCACCCACCCAGTGGGGGGAGCCAGCATACAATGTAAAACTGGGAAGAAGAATGTGTCTTCTCTCTCTTTTGCACAGTTTACTCTTGCTGTTTTGTAGGGGCCATGAACTGTGGCTCTGCTATGTCACGCCACCACTTGGAGCCAACTGGGTATGGACTGAACTCCACCCTGTAAGAAATAAACCTTCCCTTCCCTAATTTTGGGCATCAAATACTTTGTCTCAACAGGAGAGAAAAGTAACTAAGACAGAAGTTGGTACCAGAGGAGTGGGGTGATTGCTGTAATATACCTGACCATGTGGTTCAACAAACATCCTTTGGAAACGGCTTGTTGGCAGAGATTGGGAAGGTTTGGAGATGTCACCTGAAAGAGTGGCACTGGAGCAGTTTAGGGTTTTCTGTGGGGAGATTCTGGTCAGAGCTCAGGAGATCAGAAGACTGATAAAAAGTCTGTGATAAAGACCATGTTTGTAAGGTTTCTGCAGGGAAGAATGACCACACTGACTGTTGGACTCCACACGAAGTGTATTATGGGCTACAGAAAGTTTGTATGCATTTTGTTCCTGTCCATATACTTGCTTGAGAATGAGATTAAGGGTGATGTACTGATTAAATTTTCATTTTTTCTCTCTCTCTCTCTTTTTTTTTTATTGGTACCAGGGATCGAATGCATGACCATGCACTTGCAAGGCGCTTATGCTGCTGAACTAAATCCCCATTGCCCACAATTAATTTTTCAGAAAAAATTGCATGTCAGTCAAATATTGAGGTGACAGTATGGGTATTGTGGGAGCTTTTAACTAGATTTATGTTGTGAATCCAAAACAAAGAGCCCAGGAAGGTGATTTAAAATATTGTGAGTTTGGCCAGGAAGCTGTGGACTGAAAACTAGAGCTGAGACCTTGATTACAGAGAAGGAGCAGGACATAGAAAAGATGTCCTGGGGCATCCCAGAATCAGTGGATTTCTATCCTTTGAAGCCGCAAAATTGCAAAAGTGAAAAACTTTGCTCAGAGGAGAAAACTGCAGAGTGTTGTGTTCCAGTATGGTGATAGAGGCCACAAGGGGTTTCCAGAGGTCAGTGACCACACCAGTTTCCAGAGTGGTGATGGCATAGAGAAGCTGTTCCTCACAATCAGGTTCAGAGGGCTCAGCAATCCAGGCACTGAACCTCTACAACCAAGAGCCAGGAAAGCCTGGTTACTGTTCCAGCTGGCAGTGGACCTTGGCAGCATCCACATGGTAATGGTTTTAGATGAGTGGAGAATGCATGAGTTCTGAGGTTAAAGCAGCTTCCACTCCAATTTCAGAAGGCCTGGGGTCCCAGGCAGTGTGCCCCTGAGTGGACAAAATATAAAACTGTGAGTGAGAAGCCAAAGATGCAGTGGGTACACTGAAGTTTGGAAAAGCCAGAATGGGGATCATCTGAGAAAAATTGCAAAAGTTGTGCAGAGAGGACTTAAGAGAGAAGCTACAGGAGCTAAATTCCCTGGAAGTATTGGGGTGAAGAGACCCAAGAGCTTGCAACTAGATTGCTTTGGATGCTAAGTGTGGATCTCCAGGACTTTCTGTTACTCTGCTGGATTTTGGACATACTTTGGCTCCAATGCTTTGTGTGCCCCTGTTTGTAACTTTTGGAACGGTAATGTTCATTTTGTGCCACAGTATGTTGGAAATGTTTAACTGTGTTTTCATTTGTACACGGGCTTCCAGCTAAGAATTTGCCTTAAAGCTTGGAGGAGACTTGTCACTTGGACTTTTCATCAATGCTGAAACTGTTAGGACTTTGGCAACTCTTAGAGTTGGACTAAATGTCTTTTGTATAAAGGATGTTCATGAGTTTTTGAAGGGCCAAGGGTGGGATGTTGTGGTTTATGTTTAAATACCCCCTACCCCAAGCCTCATGCAATCATGGACATGGTCAAATTTAGCAGTTTTGATTGGTTGGTTTTCAAGTGCTCTAATTGGTGGTATGGGTGCTACACCCACCCAGGGGAGGAGCCAGCACACAGAGTAAAAGTGGGAAGAAGATGTGTCTTCTCTCTCTTTTGTACAGTTTGCTCTTGCTGTTTTGCAGAGGCCATGAATGGTGGCCTTGCTATGTCACCCCGCCACTTGGAGCCAACTGAGTACAGACTGGAACTTCCAACCTGTAAGAAATAAACCTTCCCTTCCCTAACTGTGGGGATCATGTATTTTTTTCTCAACAAGGGGAGAGAAAAGCAACTAAGACAACCACTTAATCATGGATAAAATCATATGTATTACTTTAGATAGGCACCATTGAAGAGCAGGTTAAAAGTTCTCTAAATTATCCCTCCTTGTCATGTGAAAACTGGAGAACAATACCCAGTGGCCTGCAGCATATAACAAAGGAACCTACCCTTGACTTCAGTACATTTGATGACAATAACAAAGCTGCTTTCTAACCATCTTCAGACATGTACAGAAAGTTAAAATGAACTGTTATTTCTTGGTCAGCCTGAAACGTTGAGCACTGTTTTGCACGGCAGTGTAACTTAGCAAATCTTCCTGATAGATTCTCCCTCAGGAGCATTCTGTAATCATTAATATCGCATATGGTGCTATTAATGATCTATTTGCTTTTTTCTTTCAATCTGTCAAAGGAAGAGTTTTGTCTTCGTATATATAGAACTACTTGAAGTACAGAACACTTGTTGTGCTATGTCTATAGGATTTTTACATTTATGTATGATATCCTTATTGAAAAGTATTTCTTAGCATTCCTTGGCTTACTTACTCTTAGTAATTTTCCAAGTTATCTTAGACAAAGTTTTATTGGAACCAAACCTTACTCTCCATCACATCAAAGTATTAAATTTCCAGCAACTATTCAATACAATTTTGAAATGGCTTCACATTTATATTACTTAATATAATAAAATAAAGAACATTAAAAACTAAATAAAGGGCCATGGATTTAGCTCAGTGGCTTAAGCACTTGCCTGGTAAGCATGAGGTTATGATTTGCTCTCCTGCACTGCAAAAGAAACACCAAACAGCAACAAAAAAGAACTAAGTACATGTTCAAACTACCTACTTATATTAGTATTTATACTTTTGATATTTTTTATATCTACTTAGTATACAAGCTGAAAATTTTATGCTGTATATTTTTCATAAGTCCACAATCAATATTTGGCAATTTTAACATCAGAAATAATGAAGTTATTTCTACCACAGAAAATAGTGAATACTATTAAGAAGGGAAGAATTTGTCTATTTTTGGATTACCTAGGCTTGTATTGTGTTAGAGACGTATGCTAATAATGCCGACTAAACTTAAAAGTTAATTATTGTCATCATAAAGAAAATATTGTGAAGATATCCTTCTAGTATTCAAAAAATTATTATCTGATACAAGAAAGGAGTTGTTCTTATCATTGATGAAAAGAATAGCTCTGACATATATTTTCATTACATTATTTATCTTACTATCATAAACAAGATATCATCTGATAATAATGGCAGTTCTATACCCTGAGAATAAGTTTTTAAACATTCACTACCACACAGTTGTATAAAACGTTCTTCAGAAGGTTTTCAATTACAAATGTGCAAAATGTTTTAAATGAAGCCTTAGCTATTTTTCTTGTTGCTGGGACAAAATACAACCCCACTACAAGTTAGAGGAGTTTATATGGGATCACAGTTTATAGTCAGCTGGCTCTAGGGCAAGGCAGCACAACAGAGGAGAAACAGCTCAAAATATGACAGCAGGAAGCAGAAAGAGAGAGACCCTTTCAGGTCATGCTCCCTGTGACCTACCTCCTCCATCCCAGCTTCGCCTTCTAACACTACTTTTAGATGTAAACTCATCAGCAGACAAATCCACTGAGCGATAATATGTCCCCAATATGCAATTGCTTTTCAAATCCCACACCTAGGAGTGCGTGAGGCACTGGGTGGACGTCTAGTTATAAAAGGTAACAACTTACTTCAGTAGTAGAGATTGTGGTTCACCAAAATTCGTGCATTCAAGTCACAGCACTCATTGCATCTGTGTTTCAATAAGGGGTTTGAAAGGCAGGTGGTGGGATTTAAATGAAATCTTGAGGGTCTTAGTCCCATGGGCTGGTGCCTTCATAAGAAGAGGAAGAAGAACTAGAACTCTTTGTCCACTATGCAAGGACTTGATGAAGAGATCATAATCTGTAAAATTAAATGTAGCCGTCTGCTGAAATAGAATCAGCTGACATATTGATCTTGGACTTCCCAGTACACAAAAGTATGAGAAATACATGTCATTGTGTATTCCACCCAGTCACTGGAGGGTGTTTTGTACTTTTGTAACCCAAGAATACCTAGATGACCAATCAATATGTATAACAATTATTCTTAACTATATTTATTGCTCTTTTAGCTTAATATTTTAAAAATATATTACACTATAGAAAAACGGTTCCTTTGTTGCTGACATTGCAAATAGTTTTTGAATTGCAAAATTAAGGAAAATGAAACAAATAAGAATGTCTAAAAAAGCAATGCGAAAATAAACAAATTTGTGTCACAGATAGTAATAATTTTCCCTTTGGAATGAACACCTTAATTAATTATACAACTTGCAAACTGTCCACTTTCAAAAGCAAAATAATCCTTCTTGTAACTGCTAAGAGTGTTCACTGTTACACTCTCCCAGCTTAATTTCCCTAGAAGCAATGATCTTTACTAAAGCACCTCTAGGGCACTAGACTCCCTTCTTTGCTGTCCACATCTAACCAGTGGACAGTAAATAATTAAAGGATTTGCCTGACCAGCCTGTCTCCATTTGAAGCAATTCTGCAAGAGTTTTCCAGCTCCACAACCCCTCAGAAAGCTCAGGAAGTCTTGTGTATCCCTGAATCAGCAATCAAAATTCTTTGTATGATTTAATTATAAGTAACTAACTTCTTCCCCTACGTAGCCTTTCTTTCTGAACTACACAGCATCTCATCATGAAGAAATATTCCTCAATAATAGTGTAATATTTTTCAGTGTAAATATTTGTCCCAGTTTATGCCTCATAGTTTCATGGGGAAGGCAAATGGCAACAGTTGTCAACAGAAATGGTCCAGATAAACAGATTTTAAAGTAAAAAATTAATCTGAACCAAATTTTTATTGGATTAAAGTTTGGATTCATTGTCAAGGAGTGGTTCTAAGTGCACTGTGACTAGCACTTTACATGAGATAAGAACATACATTGAAATGTATTGTTAAACCTTCCATATGTGAACCAAGACTGTAGATCATTGGGACAAAATGCACTGCTTTAAGGTAGCAATTGTCTAAAAATATAGGGAGACTTTAATTATGAGAACAATAAAATTGGATGGCTGTCAGTGAATGCAAGTGATATAGTGGAGAAAGGCAAAAGTCTGAGTTTAGGTGATCTTAGTAAGTAAATTCAAATCATAAATGTCCAAAAGAATTGCATGAGCATATAATTAGACTCTCATTTTATGAATAGATAGTACAGAAAAAACTGAGCATCTGGTCCAAGTTTGGTTATATCATTAGCAAAATCTTACATAGTTTGAATTTTCACTCTGAATATATTTTCCTCAAAGATGACAGGGAAAATTTAGTGAATTCAAATATCAGGTGAAGATTTATGTTGGAAACAGCCCAAAATCATGACATAAAAAGATACATCTGATAGGCATGATTCTGTCAGTTAAATACTGAAATTCATGCAAAGAATCTTTTATAGGGGAAATATTTGGGTCTATTCCAGTGTTGTCCTCCTGATCCTGACATTTTATCCATTTGTTGGACCTGCCCAATATACCAGTTTTACATAATCACTTTAGATCTTTTAACTTTCACTCATATCATCTGTCAGAACAGTTTGGGAGTAGGAATTTCACTTCATTTCCTCTAGTTTATATGACCAACACTACCAATGAATTAGCACTGTCTCTAAGGGAGAAACCATTTAATCTTATCCCCCTCATCTACCTCTCTAAACCTTATTTCCCATTCTATGAACATTTCCCTGATTTTACCCAAGTTAATGTAGTTTATATATAAAGCAAGGCACTGAAAATGCCTGGATGAGTTTTATAACTCCATAAACAATAGATTTGTTCCTGTCTTATTTATTAATTATTAGCAAAATTATACATGCAAGTGTCATCGCACCACTGAGAATGCCCTCTAATTTAAAAGATTAAAAGGAGCAGGTATCAAGCACACTGTATAGTGGCTCACACCACCTTACTCTGCCACCCACCATGGGAAACAGCAGAAATAAAATTAGGCAACAAACGAAAATTTGACTTAGTTATGCAACGAATACAAGGGTTGTTACATTTCATGCCAGCCAGTGTGGTCATGTGATTAACCAAATTAATAAATTTTGGCATAAAGAGTGTTTTAGAAAATTTTTTTAAAAGATTAAATTGTATTCTATACATAAACGACTTCAGATAAAATATGAACCAAAACTGAAAGTAATCTTAATGTATCTGAACTAGTTTGGTAATAAATACTGAAGGGGCATCACATTTACTAAAGCAGTGAGAAGCATGACTATGTGTGAGGTAACTGTTGCTGAGAAGTTCTGAAGATTAGAGTCTTCCATAGATTAGGTCAGAAAGTAGAGAAAACTCAGTACCCAGCTTTGTTCTATTAAGGCAATTAGAAAAAAAAAGTGATATTGCAACAGCCAGATGACAGCACTTTACTCTAAGAAGAATCCTGAATGAATGATCATAATGTGGGGTTGGGAGAGGAAGTGACCCACAGAGAACTCTGGAGTTAGAGTAAAATCCATGTCCACCAGGGAGAAGAAGATGCTATGAGTGAACAAGAGAAATGCAGGATCAGTCTACATAATAAAAATAAATAAATAAATAAATAAATAAATAAATACACGAACAAAAATTGTTTTGGCAAGTACTTATGATTCTGTTTAAAATACTCTTTCATTAAAGAAACATATGCTCATCTAGTCATTTAACTAGTACTGAGATAAGTAGCATATGTAAATATTTAGATAATTATTTAGTTCAGGATATAGGTGACAATGAAGTTCAGAGATCCTGATTTTTAGAATATAGGCATTGATCTTTAAACAATATATAATAACTTGGATAGAAGTTGTGAATACAGTGTTTTCATAAACTCCAAATACTTGTGGTCATATCCAATTTGCATAAATCATTAATTGCAATTGATACGCATCATGGCTTAAAGAAATCCCATACTGCTTCCTTGGTTAATACTTTAAAACCTATAGATGTGAGGAATGGCAAATAAAAGCACCGATCAGTGGGGCTTCCTATCCAAGTCATTACAAAAATATCACATTGTTCCAACACAATGCTTCCATTTTAATTAAAGTCAGAAAGTAGCATAATGTATAACAAGTTTTAGGAGCCATAGAGTACGTCTAGTTGTGTCTCCAAAGCATAGATAAAAATCACTAATTCCATCTTCATAAGAAAAGATTACTCCTTCAGCAGAGCAAAGCAAAGAAAATTCTTAGTAATTGCATTAGGATTCTCAGAGAAGCAAAATAAAAATAAAATATAACTAGAAATTCCAGTGGAAATTAGTAGAATACAGACATCTAAATCTGAGCTGAGATAATAAAAACGTGAAACACTAGATAAATTATAGAATTTATTTATTTGGTAGGCTTACAAGATGAAAAGGAAGGATCACAAGTTTGTCTATAGGTTCAGAGATAGAAGGTGGCAAAATGACTGTACAATGGGGGGCCAGAAGGTCCAGTAGCAAGCAAAAGTGAAAGAGCTGGAGTCTCCGTGTAGAGTCACAAGAGCAAGCATGTGTTGGAAGTTTGGCGAGTCTACATTGGAAATCCGAAAAGTTTGCACTAGATGGTTGAAGAAAATAAGAGGTCAGCATTCAAAGGTAAAGGCAAACACCAGAGCACCTCCAGAAACCGTAACGCCATCTTTGTCTTTTTCTTTTCTTCTTTTATACAGTCCATGTTGCAAGCCTACTGTGGGCACCATGCACATTGGTGGTGGGTCTGACATCAAACTCATACTGACAGCATACTGACATCAAAATCAATGATGATAATAATGGTATGCAATTGTAATTTTGGGGGGAATATATTATATTAGTGAAAGCTTGTCAATTAATTTTTTATAAAATTCCATTTCAGAAACATTTAGGGAGGATTCTATGGTGGGAACAATGGAATTTGGGAAAACTGAAATACAAATGATATATTTTCATCATTTAACTGAAAAGCTTTCTATTGGATGTACAGTAACTGATAAAATATCAAGGATAGTATACAGGTTCTTAAATTAGCCCATTATGTGTCTAAAAGAAGTACCTAATAAAACGCAAACATTTTGGAGAAATGATTAGAACATGTTAAATTCTATTTTCTTGAGAAATTCAAATGGAAACTACTAGAATGTAGACATCTGAATCTCAGCTGAGATGTACACATGACAATGTGAAGTACTCAGCATGTATTCAGTCTTGAAATTCACGAGACTGCGAATATTTAAATTTGAAACAGAAATTGCATCAAGGAGAACTATTTGGTTGTTGCAAGAAGTAAAAGGAATAGAATGAGGAAATGGTACTAAAAAGTCAAGAGATTAAATAAGTAAACAATCTTAAGTGCTGCACTATGAGGATCATGAAAGATAGATGCATGGAATAATTGTTGGTGTAACCTATCATCAGGATACTTGAGAGTCAAAATACTATATGAACAAAAACTGCATCATTAGATTTGACACTAAGGATGCTGTTTTATTTCATTAGAAGAATGGGGTAGTAGGGGAATCAAATAAGAAACTTTCAGAGTAATTGCGTAAAACTCAAGTAGACACAAAAGTAAATATTTTTGAGAAATTTTTCAGCAAAAGAAAGAATAATAATTCAGGAGTTATTAAATGAAAACAATATAAGTGCCAGATCAACACAAGCTATCTTTTTATTTCTTCTCAAACCTAGCAAACTGTTGTCTGGTTATATGCCATTTAACATTATTGCAGCAAGAAAATGCTTCAAGAAGAGCAAAACAATTATAAGAATCATGTCATTGTAAAAAGGTAGCTGGGATGAGCTCCTAACAATGGAAACCTTGCATTAAAGTAATAACGCTATAGGAATCAAACTATTTGTATATTACTGTCTCTAGTTACAGTCTCTGTAGGTTACCATGTTTTTTGAGACAGTCTCACAATGTAGTTCAGGATGGTTTTGAGCTCACTTTGCAGCCCAGGGTGCTCTCAAACTTACAGTAATCCTACTGGCTCAGCCCCTGAGGGCTGGGATTACAGGCATACCCATCATGCCCAGCTCCAAATTTCTTTCTTGCTTCATTTTTTATTTTTTTGTATTGGAAATTGAATTCAGGATCTGGAGCTTGCCAATCAGGCACTTGTGCTGCTGAGCTATATTCTCAGGCCTTCTATCTGTCTTATAAAATTCAGTTTTACTATTATCTGTCCTTAAAGCCCACACTGAAAGATTTTAAACAGTGCTCATTTTATTTTCATACATTTTATTTTTATGTTCTCTGAATAAATACTATCTATGTACATACCACTTCAACTCAGCTCATTAACGCCAATAAAATTATTTTATTTTAAAAAAATGTATATGTTCTCTTTTTGTCCTTTTATCTCTCTGCTGTCAGGTTTTATTATTTCTCCATGTCCCTCCATATATTTGAATGCTGACTATGCTGCTTGCGTGTGCTGTATTTTATTTTATATAAAATGCAGGTATCTTGTATACTGGTATTGTTCTCCTATACCATAAAACCACTATAGTTGCCCATCTCATGAAAGTATTTTTTCATTTAAAAAGACTTCATATATAAGCACTCTTCATATTGTCACTTTGTGATACTGTTCATCTGTCATTTTATTCTGTACAAAACACACTGATGTCATAATAATGCTTTTTAAGGACACTGTCAAAGTTGTTTGGAGTTTCAATCTAAGAAAAGCGTGCATAGACAACAATTTGACTATGGGATTTAGTCTCTGAATCAATCTTAGAAATTTATGCTAAAACTGTGCAATAATATATGAAGATTGTTTCTCTGTACACTTTGCTTTTAATGCAACTGTGCTAGTTTTCAAATATTATAAACTTTTTGTAAGATGTAGAATTTATTCTTGTGTGCAATGCAAACTGATTTTTCCTTTCAGAACATTTGTAGTCATATAGAAGCAAGGATTTTAAATAGCATATTGGAAATTTATATTACATTGTTATATATGATGTCTAATGAAGTTTTTAAGCATATTTAACCATTGTTTACTTAAATAATTTGGTTATCATTTTGCAAATGATAAATCAGTAGGCATCATATATTTAGCACTATCACAAATATATGTTGTGTGAATAAAACATTATCTTGAGACTTTACAATTTCATTTCCATATGTAAAGTAGATCAACTGAACAAAGTGAAAATTGGAAATTTCAAAAAAAGACACCACATTACAAACTAAATGTGTCTTAGATTGTAATGCTATGCTGACACTAACTGCACTTTATAACAAATCTATGTAAGAAAACTACATATAATTTTAAATGAAACAGATTCATTTCATTCCAAAAAATGTACAATAATTTTTCATTCCAAAGTGGATATCAAAGATGTTTATGACATAGTGCATTGCTAATGAATAAATTCAGATTCTATTTTGGATATTTATTGATTTATTGTCTTTCTTTCCATGGACATGTTTTGCCATCTCTTGTTTTTGAAGCTGTATTCTATTTATCTTTTGTTGAAATACTAGTGAATATGTGATATTCCTAGATAGCAGTGAATGTTCTGTTGGACCTCATTTTCCAACTTTATCACAATGAAATATTCAATTTTATCAAATTCAGTTTCTGTATCTATTGCTGTATCACATACACATACCAAATATCCACTGTGAATATAAACATTATGTGTCATAAACATGAACTAAAATAATAATAATGGCAATAACATGCAAATGATAATAGGAGATATAGAGACAGAGGAAAAGGGACGAGAATGGAAATGGGAATAAAAAAGAATCAAGATGTGCTATGTACATTCCCTAATAATGAATGTAGACTTCATATATTGAAAGAATATACCAATAAAATTATAAACAAAATAGAAATCATGGGTTATAACTCTAGTTCAGTAAGTAAATAAAAACAAAAAAATCAGTAAGGGAATTTAAGAAATAGAATGCCTTTCTTTTATCTTAGTTTTATTTAATAATCTATACAGTTTAAAATTCTTTTGGTTTTTCTGGTAACACCATAATATTTTTTTAGCCAATATTTCTCCTAAATATATTTAGGAGAATATTGTATTATAATATTATAAGTGAGTTTAAGCATTCATGGCATCAACAAATGTTACTATGAATCACTGTTCACATTTCCCTTTTGATATTCTCCTTGTCTACAAACAAGACAACTTAAAATTGTCTCATAATTGGATGCATAGATCATTAAATTTTAAACTCCCTTTCTTCAGTTATTCAGAACACATTTGTGTAATTTAGTTTCTCCAAATTTTCTATCTCTGGCACTTAGCTAATCAGACTTCCTATATTCAGTGTTCCGATTTGATTCTTCTCTCCAGCTTTCAGCCCATTACCGGGAGCACACACTACCCTAACACTCCATGGCTCACAGCCTTTCACTGCCTCCACGCTGCCTTCCACGAGGAGATTTCTCGGAATAGCACGTGAGGCCTATTATCATCCTGAGTGCTCTTAAATCTTGATTGTGATATTGTCATCCCTTTTCCCTCCCTTTCCTCACCTATACTTACGTAGCATTTAGCCAACTGCACTTTCTTTTTCTCATTAATTGCTTATGGATTTATACTCTAGCTGTGGTCTTCCTTTGATACATTATTTCCCTTTGATTTCTTTTTATTCCTTCTGGTCAACTGATACTACAAGACTCACTTGTGAATATATTCCTATCCTTTTGTACATTGCATTTCAGATTATTTGAAATTTATACCTATTTACTTCCACATGCTCTTAGAGATACAGGTGGAACTGTTCAATATCATTATAAATAAATTATAGTGAAGTTACAAACCCCATTAGAGTATGGTTTCTCATAATTTATCAATAATTTGTAGACTAATCTCACTAATATATTTAGAAGTCTACTTCGAATCCATTTCAAGATCTTAAAATCATCTTATGAACTACTTTTAAAATATATACCTTATTTTTTCTTTATTTAATTTTTTTGTGTTTTTTATTTCTACATGTACACATGATAAAATAATCACATTCATCTTGGGGAGGTACTATGTGTTCATTACGCTTTTTAATCCTTTCTATTTCCCTTTCCTGCACCTCCCTCCTTCTCTTTGTCCCTTTCTCCCTCCTCCAATCTCTTGGTCTCCTTTCCATTTGTAAAAGATTTAAAATTCATAACAAAAATAGAAGGTAATCTTTATGCCTACCTATCTCCTTTTAAAAAATTCTCTGAACTCTTTTAATTTTGTTTAGTTTTTGTAGTGCTGGGAATCAAACCAAGGGCCTTGTGCATGCAAAGCAAGGGCTTTACCACAGAGTTGCATCCCCAACCCTCCCTAACCTCTGTAGAAAGACATTTCTGAAAAAAAGTAGGATACATTTAAATAAAAAGGGCAAGATTACGAAGGTTGGAAATTCGGTGCAAGTAGATGGAACATCTATTCCTAACTACCTACTGGGCCCAGAGATATTTCTATATTCAAAAGTGTATTCTCTTCCCTAGAATAATTTTATTCCTTAAAAGAATGCAATACAGTACACATAGGTTAATCTATATGCAATTTTCATACCTCAGCCCCCAGGCTTCATGAAGATCCTGTATTGTTTTGTGAAATTTTATATCTGCATGAATTTAGTATACTTGTACATGAAAATTTAATCATTATATGTTAAAATATATGACAAAATGAAGCACAGAAAAGTGAAAGTCTTTTCTTTCATTTGAACATCATGCTGTTTAGCATAATTTTATTTTTTAAAACATAGTAATATAGGATAATTACTTTGAATTTTAGTTAATTGCTAAAGAATTCAAAAGTTTACTTGGATTTTTTTTCTCCCTATAGAGGAGGAATTTATAGGAGCTTTAAGAGATAATTTCAGTTGTCAAGCTAAATTTACTTACTTGTAACTTTATCAGACCAAATCTCAGGAATCTGAGACCTTTTCAACAACCTGTTAGCCAAACAGACTTCCATTTCATTGTTGAGAGGACACAGAAGTGTTTTATGGCTTTGTAGCTTTCTATACTGAATCATATTGAGCCTAGAAGAGCAAATACAGAATTTATTACTACATAGATGTAGGTGGTCAATAAATCTGAACTATTGTTTTAATAGATTTCTGTAGGACCAACTCCATCAGTCGGTGCCTTTATATCCTATACATTTTTTGGCTGACAAATCCACATTTCTAAGTTGCAGTCAGCCTACAAGATATATTCTTGTATCTAACCCTTAAAATACAATGGGACACACTGAAGATATATTAGCTGTGCATTACACAGAGAATTTGGTTCTGTTAGAAGATTCAAATAAGTGAGTTTTTTTTTTCTGCTATACTCCCTTATTTTTGGCAGTAATGGAATGCAGCACATTTGTCCATGCCACTTTGAAACAATACATGAAAATCATGTTATATTTTTACTCACTTAAAATGCTTCTGTGCAGATGTTAAAATAAAGTGAGATTTTTCAGATCTGAACCTCTAATAAAGGTACCAGTGTTTCATGCTGCCACAAAAGACAATTAAAATGTAAGCAAAGTGTGTTTTAGAACCATTCTGAATTTTATTGTTTTTCATAAACATCAGTGATTTTGTTTTCATATTTATACTTTGGAAACCTGTGCTGTCAAAGTTTCTGTAGTCAGGCTAGACTTACAGGAATCTGCTGTCTCTTCATTAACTTTTTACTCAAACGAAGGTATTGTACATTATATTCAATAAGAAGGACTTTTTCAGACTTAATATACATCCTTAGTTAATCAGATATATAGTGATTACTCTCTAATACTAATCAAGGAGAATATTACTTTTTATATAAAAATAAATCATTGAGTCTAAAATATATGAATCACTGATATTGAGTGTATAATCAAAAATTTCAATGCAGTATTACAAAGAAAATATTCCTATAGTATAAAATGTGGGGAAATGATGTATGAAAGGTAGTATGTGAAAAACTCTCAATTAAAAAGGTTCAAAATTATATAGTATAGAAGATTTTACAGACTTATGTGAATGACTTTTCAGAAATTTCTTCATATTCTCATTATTGCTCTCAGTAATTTAAATGTAAGAACAAGTTTTGCGGTTAAAATTTAGCCTTCATATTTCTTATATCATACATGAAACTGAAGTTGCTGTGCATTAAGCAAATTAACAAATTCAATGATCATTTTATATGTATATGTTTTATATCTTCTTCTATTATATGTATATATATTAACTTTATAACATATGTTGTGTTGTAAGCCTATAATACATATTTCAGCTTATATAATATTCATTTGTTAATTATTTATGTTGACTTCAGCTTTTATGATTGTTTATTTTTTTTTATTTTTAGTACTGAGAACTGAACTCACCAACTTGTGTGGGCACTGTGCCACTGAGCTATATCCCTGGCAATATAATTGTTTTTAAATGATAAAATGTAACTTCCTCTTATTTAAGCAATTTTTGTATTTATTAGATTAGCGTAGAAGCACATACTTAATGGCATTGCAATTTGAAAAATGTTTTGAGATCTAATTCAGTAGGTTCCCTTTGGTCATAATGCCATGCATTTGTACTTTTTATGAATTTTAAAATATATTTTGACAATGTAGACTTCAGCAGATTGCCAAGTGGGCTACCATGCATTTATACTCACCCACAATCATATACAATCCTCAGATCTTTCCTTCTAAATTATTGGTATAATTTAAAAGCTTTGTTTTCTTAAAACCATCACGTAACACCTGATACCCGTAATTTTGAGGAGAAAAGACATATTTTAACTCTAGATTGTAAAGCTTTCAAGTACATGGCAGGCTGCAAGTCACGGTGGCATAGCAGAGGAGGAGCAGCTAGGGTGAAGGCTGTCAAAAGCAGAGAGATCAGGAGAGAAAGGAGGGAGAAGTGCCTTCCCTGCCACGCCTACAGTGACCTACCTGACTTTCCCAGGCTTCACTCCCAGCATCACATTTAACTATAAATTCACCTGTGGACAAATTCATGACACTCATGTTCCAAACGCCACTCAAAGGCATGACATAAAAGGGTCTGTAGCAACAGCTATAATCCATAGCATATAGGGACCTGTTTGGTCCCTGTTGTTCAGAATTCATTGAAACATTCTGTAATATTTAAGCAGTATTCCTTATTTAATTTATCAGGACTTAGAGAAAAATTTCAAAACTAGAGGTCAGGCCTCCGTATTCCTTAGTTATAAGGTTTATTTTCCTAAGGAAAATGCAGTATGTTTTCACCATATAAGATTTATAATAAAATACTTTTAAATAAAATGAGTTACTCTATTACTCACTAGCATTTGTTTTGTAAGATAGTCTTTTGTTTTTTTAGTAAGACATCTTTCCAGTTGCCTTAAATACTATACAATAAATACTACATTCACCTTTTTATATAATATCTATATTATAAAAGCAAGAAAATGCTTAGTTGTCACTTCTGCTCTTTTTTTTACATTTAAGAAAAAAGCATATTTAAGAGATTAAATAGGGTTATAAAGCTCACATCACTCACAAAACTTGGAATTAGGAATCAACCACACAGTTTTTTGGCATGAGAAACATTTTATGATAGTAGTACTATTCACTAGTTTCCCTTGCTTGAATAAGTTACCACTTATTTAACCACTTATGGAACACTTTTATTTCAATTACACTTGAAAAATTTTATACTGCAGTATTGCTTAATATTTTTTGTAAACAAGATGTGAATGCTTTTGAGAAGTATTTTCTGGTTATAAAATTAGTAACCGTATTTGGATTGGAGACTGTCTTTCAAATATACATTCTGAGGCATGAAGCTAATCTGTCTGTCTGGGAAACACACTAACATTCATAGAAATCCTGTTACTGGCAGTCTGTTACATCCTTTATATAAAGCTTTTCATGATTCATTTCACATAAAAATAATGGCATTTCTGTAATCATCTTCTCTCTCTGTTACCTAGAATATTTCTTACAGTAATGACTGTTGAGAGTTTACTATTTGCTGGACATTTTTCTTGTTGGTGATAAAGCAATGAATAATGGATAAAATGAAAACTTCATTTATGGAATTCAAATTTTTTTCTGAGATATTTGTTTTCAACTGGTGAATCATAGAATACTACCTTATTTTCAGACACTTAGGCCTTTTCTACATTATTGTTAATAAATTCTAATTTCACTGTAACTAGAAATACATTCTATAAATTTTTAATTCATTTGACTGTTATCAATACTAATTTATAAACCAACATGGTCTGCTTTGTGGTAAATATACATATATACTACTTGTAGATAATGTTTATACTCCAGTTTGGATATATAACATTCTTCAAATATCAATTAGTTCAAAGTATCATTCAGATTTGTGTGTTTGTGTTTATTTGTAATTATTATAACTTGTTTTATGATTAATATTAACTATTAAGAATTTTTCAATACTTTACTATTATTGTGAAATTGCTTCTTCTTTCTTTTTCACAGTTTCATAGTTTCTTGGTTTTACTTCAAATATTTTGAAGTTCTCATATTGGGAACGTTGTGCTGGTCAGTTTTCCATTCTTAAAACAAAATGCCTGAAACCTGCAATATAAAAGAGGAGAGATTTATTTGGCACCACTGTTTCAGAAGTTTCAGTCCACAGTCCTCTGACTCCAAGTTTGAAACTTCATGGGGGAAGACCCCAACGTAAGAAAGCTGCTCAACTGATGTTATCAAAGATGTAGAGTAGGGAAGAGTTGGAGACAAGGGAATAAGGAGCCAGATATACACTCACGCTCCAAGAGACACCCCGGAGGAGACAGGGGCCTGAAATGAGATGGGAAAGCAGAAAAACTGAAGAGGAAGAAACGCTGACAGTAGAACTTTCACAAATAGAAGGAACCAAGAGTTGGAAGGAACAGGGAGGGAACAAGGGGTAGAGGGTGAATAAAAGAAAAAGAAAAAAAAATCAAGACATATTATGTACATATATCAACTCCATATGCTAAAGAAATCATTATATATTGTAAACATGGATTAATAGAGAAAGAAAATAAACATACTCAGCCTGGTACACACTAAAGTGTGATTTAGTAATCTCCTTTCGTACCAATCATGTCACAAATGGAGATTAATCATCACTTATGGACACTGATACTAAGTTTGCTGAGAATTTCTCATTCTTATCACTAAAATGCCCCAACTTGTATCTCAATAACAATTTTATTAGTCTTTTTAATTTGGGTATATTTATCCACAGTTCACATGATTATTCTTTTCTTGACATATTTTCTATTGATTACCATTCACCTAAACTATGTCTTTATATTCAAAACAGGTTTCTTGTACATTTTAAAAATTTAGGCCTATGTTATTGTCTATCAACCTCATATTTTGTTCCTTAAAATTATTCCTCAATGTCTATCCACTATAATAGCTATGAATTTTGGGAAACTTCCTTTAGCATTTCTTAGAGAATAATTCTACTTTTATTTTATCTGGATAGGTCTCCTTCACATTCACTCTTGATGGTTATGTTCAATGGGTATGCAGTATTAGTTTTACTGCTGTTTTGATTTATTCTGTTTTCATTTCTGCTTCTTTTTCTAAATGTTAAAGTCATTCTTTTAAATTTCTTTTGGAATCATGGATTCTGAGAAAGCATTAAAATCTTTATTTTCTTTAAATGGGTTTTCTTTATTTCTACCTATCTGGATTGTTCAAATATATTTGTTCATCAGAAAACGAAGTTTAAGGATAAAGACCTAGTTTTCTAGGACCTTTTTCTATATCAGATTTACTTAAATTCTTGAATTAGGAAAATTTTTGCCACGCATTTTATTTGGAAGCTTTTGGATAGTGTGAAATGTACCCCAAAATTATTTTCTCATGTTCAGAGTATAGTTGTAATAGACCCTCTAATCTTTTCACACTACTACTGTGGCTTTTATCAGCTTGTTTTAAAAAGTTTTCTTTGGTCATATTTGTATTTATTTTTCTTCATATTTTTGTCAGTTAAGTTCTATTTATCTATCTTATGTTCAATGACTCCCTATAGCTGCCTTCTTTTTGTTATCATGGCTACCCAAAGAATTTCTCTTGGAACGTTTCACAGATTTCACAACAGCTGAAACTGAACTCAGGACTTTCACTCTCTCACTTTCTCACTTGACTGCACAGTGTCCCTCCTTCTTTTAATCTATGGCCAAGTGTTGCTAAGTTTAGGTAAGTTGCTCAGGCTGGTCTCTATCTTGTAATCCTCCTGCCTGGGCCTCTTACACTGCTAAGCTCACAGGCATGAACAACTACACTCAAATTCTTGTATATTTAGTTTAAATTTATTTGAAAAATTATACTCAAAACAATGCATTTTAAGTTCAAATATTGTGGCTTACATTTAAATTGTTTGCTTTGCAGCATTCCTTTACCTCTGCCCATGTTTATTATGTTTTTCATCTATGCTATGTCTATTTACCTTTCTTCTCTGACCATGTCTGCCCTAAAGCTATGGATATTTCCACTACTGGAGCCTTTTTCTTGGTTGATATCTTTGGATAATAATTTCCTTTGAGAATGGTTTACATTTTCTTATTTGTTTGAATTTCAAATACTGTTTTGAATGTAGCATGGATATTTTATGTGTTATGTTGTATGTACTAAAGTTCTATGATTATATTGAGAATGTTGGAGTTTTTTTTCTGACAGTATATTTAGGTTTACTGTATTAGAGAGTCCACTTTTGTCTCTTGTGAAAAGTGACTCATATCTTCATTAAACAGCAAAAGACATTAAAAAGAACATTGAGGAAAGAGAAATCTTATAGATTATGAATGAGAATGTAGTACAATCACTATGAAAAAGAAGTTTAATATTAGTTTTAAAAATTATGTTTACCATGTGACCCAGTAATACCTCTAAGAAATATACATCCAAAGAGAATAAAATCAGTTTGTCAAATTTTATATTTTCATGATTGCAGCAACACCATTCAGAATAGCCAAGATATATCAATCAACTAATTTAGGGATGAAGAAAATGTAAATTACATTACAGTCTGTTAGAGTCTTACAGTAGCATAACCTTTGACTGAGAAAGAATACATTTGTATTGCATACCCTTGAAAACATTCAGGGTTTCACAATCACATAATCCACTCTGCTGTCTCACAGAGAATCTCTAGTAAAATAGAATCTGGTTTTTCTTTAGCTTTGTCTTCAGGTTCACATGTGATTCAGAATTTGGGCATAAAAAGTTTTGCTATTAACTAGGTTTGGCACCATAGCATTTTATCATTATTAATCAAAGAATTTACACTACTGTTATGAGTCCTACTTATTCCCAGATGTGAAATTTTAAGTTAGTTTTAGCAGCATTAGGCACATTTTATTGTAGTATCATTTAGAACCCAAATAGAAACTTTTATTAACCTAAAATTTTTCATATGTTTAATGGTTTCAGTGGTTATTACTTGAACAATTTCTAATGTCATTAGTTTACTATACTTCTTCCATAATATTGAATTAATTCAGATTATAAAGGAAATAATTTTGAAGGTTGAATATAGCCACCATCTACCTCGCATATGTGATAAAAGAGCATACTATAAGCCCATTGCGGAAATACACATGTATAATGAATTCAGTCTAAAAATTGAATTAATATTATCGAGCTTTATTATAATTGTCACTACAATTTTTGGCTTCCCAATGAAATAGTTATACATCACTTGTCAATTATATGGCTACACTTCACATATAGTCTGTAAATCAGCTTGTAATTCAGGTAGGTTACTACTTTCATTTTGTGTATACTGTTTTGGTTTGGCGTATTTTTATTCTTTCAAATTAAAGTAATGAAAACTAAAAATCAAAGCATTTTATGTGTTGAAATTACTCTAAAGTGTGCATAGTGAAATAAAATTATTGAAAGGCTTCACATTTTATGGGTGCTCTACTGTGAAATTTAGAACACTTCAATAATTTTAAATTACTCTTCACTATACAAAGCAATTTAAATTTATTGGAAATGAAATCTAGTAGAGTTCAAATTCTGGGCAATGTTGTACATATCCTTTGAAAATTACTAAGAGCACTTAAGTGTTTTTATAAGCACTTCATTAAAAGATAATCCATGCTTTGGTGTGGAATGACGTAGAAACGTTTGGGAGTGTTGGAGTCATTCCAGCTTCAATTTTAATTCAGAAAATTATAGTTCTTTATGAAATACATTCTACTGATATTAACTATAAAATGCTCCTAAAGTGGTTCTTAAAATGCAAAAAAGTAGTTTTAAATATTTTAAATATTTATATTTCCCAGAATTTTTGCAAATCATTTCAGGTAAATAAGAGGAGCTTCACTTATTATAATTTGAGGGGTAAGACTTAATGTGCAAAGAAGTTCAGATGAATTCCAATTCTACTGAAATGATGCCACCAAATGTTTTCACTCTATGATTTCACTATATGCTGACACAAGATCCAGTGTTATGTACACACTTCAATATCAATGTATTCATTAGAAGTAGGCTTACTATTTCATTAAATAATTTGAATATAAAATTTTAAAATATCTGTACCATTTCTAAAGAAGGAATGTCTCTTGAATTAGGAATGAATATCCTCAAATATGAGTGGAATTTTCAGGGAGAACACTCACTCCTGAGAACAATGTTTGCAAAAGTGGGTATTAAGAGCAGCCTATACCAAGTCTTTAAGCCTCTCAGTAATCTATTTTCCTTCTGTGACGCAGGCTTGTGTTAATATACAAAGCAGTTTCTGGAGGAACAGGGAAATTAATTCCTGATTTTGTCCATTATTAAGAAACATCATATACAAGAAGACCTCTTATGCGCAACAATTACCTGAACCTTAAAGAAGGCTGCCTTTTCTTATTTCGTCTTATGAAGAAGCAGGCCTTTAAGCATGTTGTCAGCATTTCAGAAATGATGAATAAGCCAGCTTGAAGTACTTCATGCATGCATTTTAATGATTAAAAGGGGCTATAATTCTTCCTACCCTACCTAAGGTTTGCAGGAAGCTAACTTCTGAAACTGAACCTGTGCTGTCTGGTAACCATCTTTATATGAAAGAATCCAGAAATGCAGTTCACAGAGTTTGCCTCCAGTGACATTCATTCTAATTGAATTGTAAATGAAGCAGTCAAGGTGTAAACCAACCTGAAGCTTGTTTCACTACAGAAAGGCAGAGAAAATCCTTACATATATCCCTTTTCATGGCCAGGGACTCTAAATGACCTTGAAAATTCCCCATAATTTTTGTGTGAAGATCTTCAATTTAAATTTCTTGTATAGCAAGGTATTCACTATAGCAAAAGTGTCAAATTATTAAACATCACAAGTTGACATCTTAATATTATAATTTGCTTACAGGACAAAATACAAAAGCTTATTAAAATATGTTAAGTAAGCACAAGTTAAATGCTTTGAATAAGTATGAAAAATGCAAGTGTCCCTTCAGGAGTTTGTACTTATCAAAATTGGTCTTAATTTTTATTTCTGCTGAATAGTGTCAGATCCTTTTGTGTTAATCAAACAGAGCAATATTAACAAACACACAGGTATGTTTAAAGAGCTACCCAAATGACAAATGTTAAAAAATTTAACTCAACATTTTAGATTGTAATAGGAAGAGACGAGTACTTTTAGAATTGATTATTGAGAGGTATCTTTTGAGATTGAAAAAGTGAGGAAGTAAGTGATATACAAAATTAATTATTATAGTTTTCAGACAAAGTATTAAATCTAAGTGAACAGAAGAATCTACCCACCAACTATAGTTAAAAATGTTATCTGTTGACAATGTATTTCTGAAATTTCATTTTCCCATACTTTTAAAACTATGGCTATAACTAGAATTGATGCTTACTGTGCTGTATATAAAACCTTCACTCATTTAATATCAGTGAAGTCAGAAATTTTGAAGAATGCAAAAAATACTTACAGAGATCTCAGAGGAGAGGACATGTATTAATAAGTTAAATACTGTGGAATATATGCAAGCAAGAAAGAGTTGATAAAGAAATAACAGCTATTTGACACTAGAGTAGAGAAAATATTCTAAACAGTCTTGTGACATAATACAATTAGTTCCTTGAAAAAATACAATGATATTTTAAGCTACATATGAGCAGATATGAAATCAAGGAGAAAATAGTTAAAATTGAAGTACAAGTATTAAGGAAAATAAATCAAAGCTGCTAAGAGTGAAAATGAAAATACTTGATCTCAAAGCATCTCAGCAAGGTTTATACACACTTCACCCTCAAGGGAGCAATGCTTCTCATAGTTGAGATTTCATCAAAATTACCAATCTATCACTGAGTTTTTATAAATCTGATAATTGATGAATTTCAGTACAATACAGGGGTAAGAGTGAAAACATTAATTGAATATAGAGCTACATAGTTGCATGCTAATCTATGTATGTACCTACCTAAAGTCCTGCAGGAAGCTAACTTCTGAAACTGAGCCTGCGCTGTGCTTTGTTTTATACATACATATTTATGCTCATAAAAAAAGGCATAGAAACTGAGTGTAGAAAAGAAAAAATAAGAAATAAATGTTATTGATAAATAACATTTATGCCCTAAGAATGAATTGACTGATAAGATATTTATCACAACTAAAGAATAAACAATAATAAAATATACAAGACTTATAAATGAGAGGATATAATAGTCAAAATGGGAAAAAAAGATATGTGGAATACAAGCAATTCACAATGATGTGTAAAGACACTTTACTTCAGATTAATTCATGGAAAGGAAATCAAAAGGTATCATGTTATACTTATGAAACTTATAGGGTAAGAATTATGACCAAGATGAATGTTTGTATTTGAAAAATGAAATATATATACAAAAAAAGAGAAATAGATATACAAACTAGATGAGTTGAAATAGGTAAATTGCTCTAGAAACCAGCTTTGCTATTTTATACTCTTTTACGTGTATATCTGCACACATTTTTAGACATATGCATGTATGTATTCACACACATGTGTACTTATGTGTATGTATACACTTACATATATTAATCTATACAACTTAAAGCAGAGATGGTTTCTAAAATGATTTCCTATAAATGACATATATGAAACATGTACATATGCACGTGTATATATGTGTATATATTTCCCTTAAAGCTATCCTCTGAGCTGACAGGTAACCTCTTTAAGCTTATATATCAGAGTATTTCCAGAAGTTGTATCAAAGAAGACATATAAAAGTCATTTATAGTCATCTTTTACTCTAAATTAAAAATTAGAATAAATATTCAGAGATAAAAAAAATAAAGAGCTGTGTTCTTCACATTGACAAGTAAAAAGGAGTGAACCTCAGCTATGCATAGCCACAAAAATGAGTATTATTGGAGTACTGATATGCCCAAGAACATTATTTTCTGGTTATTGTAGAACAATAAATGTACTATACAATATAAACCGTCACTCTGTTTAGAAATGCAGACATGCACTCTGGTTGGGATATGGTTTAAATATGTTCTCGAGTGATTTTTGTCTTCAGAACTTGGTCAGCAGGATGATGAGATGAAGAACTGGGAAAACCTTTGCCAGATCTCTATATAGAGGCACTGTCTTTGAAAGGACTGAGGACTTTCATGGCTTCCTGAATTAATTCTCCCCAGAAAGCTGCTACGAAAAGAGCAAATACAGCCTTGGCCTCTGGCAGTAGCTCCTCCCGTATGCTAACCAACTCCTCTCATGAAGGCCAAGGGATCCACCAGGAGCTCTGTTAACAGAGTTGAGCTGAAGCCAGCAACATAACCTTGAACCTCCAAAATGATGATTTAAAGAAACGTATTAATGAAATGTGCAGCTTCTGGTATTTTATAGAAACAGAAAACAGATACATACACATACATTAAAAAACTTTAAAAATGAGGACACAATAAATACAAATATATCATCTCTTGTCATTTTATTAGCCGCATCCTTTTCATATTTATTTGTGCTTCTCTTTTAAATTATAATTACAATAAACTATTGTGCTTTAGCTTATTCATGAATGTACTGCTTATAAAATTTTAAGTGAAATCTTTTGTTAATGCCTTTTGAGTTATTATGATAAATGTAATTTAAATTTTAAAAATGATAAAAATGCTTTCAAATATTAAGTGTGAGTCATCTGACTTCATAGGGCTTAGCCCTATCAAGTATGGCTCTTATTTCTAGGTGTGCTTTGTGTGTCTCCGTCCCTGCATTGAACCCAAGTGGCAGTGTTTAAATTTTTAAGCACCATAGTTACACGAACAGAATTCCATATCGTATATCTCAATAATTTTAACCAATCATACTCAGGTCTGAAAGACTTTGCATTCACCTACATTGATTTTTTTCTCAGTTAGATTTCAATATATGAATATTTTTCGATCTAAATCAACATGTGATGGTGCAAATTGGTAAAATCCAATGTTTTCAAGTATGTCATTATTAATCCATTTGTTCAGAGATATTGAAATGCTTAGACTTGTTTTTGCTTCCGATGTATGACCAAATAATATTTTCTGTTTTCATTTTTCTTATTAACATAGAATGTCTTCACCTTACTATATAGAATTCCTTAAAACTATATGTACCAGTTCATAGTGAATTCTTTCCTCTGATATCAAATAATCTGGTGTGATTTAAAACTATGATTTTGCTTTTTTTTCTCCTTTAAATAGCTTGATGACTAATGAGACATAATGACACAGTATTAAGTAGTAGTTACTTTAAGTAATTCAATTTATATATTTCAATTTACATTTGATGCTTCCTTCCTACAATGTCAGACCTAAGGACGAGAACTCTTACAACTAGGTTACCTTTTGGGAAATTAATTTATGAAATATTTATACTATCCCAATAGCTTATGTGAAATATTTTTGTATTCATATAAAATTGTCATACATTATAATAAAATTACAATATCTTGAAATACCAAATTTTCTAAAAATGGCAGAACTGTAGAATTAGTTATTTTATAAAGATAATCTGAATTTAAAAATAGTATTGGCTTGAAGAAGGTGCACTTAGTTGACATACCGTGGTTAGTTTTTCATTTTTCTTAGCAGTTATTGGTTGAAAAGTGTTTTACAGAATGCACGGTAATTTTATATGAAATAGTATAATTCACCTGTACACAAAACAATGTCATTTTTTGCTTATATGAAAGATAATTTAAAAAATAGTTTACTTTGAAGAACTGTATTTGCCATTTTATACTTTTTTCCTTAAAATACCTTCTATTTCGCTAATTAAGGAACTGAAGTTCAGATGCAAAAATCTCTTTAAATTAGCAAATGAAAGGAACTAAAATTTGAGACTAGATGTATATTAACTACAAGATAATTACTTCTGTTTTCCCATCCTGTCTTTCTGGAAGCTAACTCTTGCTGATCTGGTGACAAGCTTTGAAATATGTTTCACACGGTGTAACAGCAAGTCATAGTATAAACACATTATAAAGGTGTAAGAGCAACACCAAGCATGACACCAACAACCTAAATTATTCTCTCTGGTGTCTCCTTTGTAGAGGAAATTTTTCCTCTCATACTGCAGAAATACAGGAAGCTTGAAGGCACATCACAAAGAAATGGCCTATTTCAGACAGAAACACAGCTTTGATACCATTAATGAAAATACCTTCTGATAAACTGATGACCCAGAGATGACGGTACAATGCTGTGTTGAACCTAATGATCACAAGCCATGTTGGGTTTAGGCATGGCGATCTTTTTGGTAGTATGAAAACATGTTCTTGATTGTATTATCCTGTTCTGAGGAGTGTCATCCAAGTTACACCTCTGCGAGCCAATTTAATAGACCCTGCTTTTGCAAAGTCTTCTGCGCAAAGATATTCTATTACTTCAGCTACTGGCTATTGCCATGTTCCTCTAAATCAATTGATTGCAAAAAACAAATGAATAGTCCATCAATTATTATGAAGTGTCATATATAAAATATTGCTGTTATTATTTTTAATTCTTTTAACTTCATTGTAAAGCTTAGTATCTAATAGTTCAAGTTCGTGTCTAACCATTCTAAAATATTTCCTATTATTTATGTGGATCATTGCTTGCGTTGCTAGGCAATACTAGATTCCAGTTTGGCATAATCCTAGAAGCATATAACTGTTCATTTGCACTGTTGTCTAACCATTCTAAAATATTTCTTATCATTTATGTGGATCATTGCTTGCATTGCTAGGCAATACTGGATTCCAGTTTGGCATAATCCTAGAAGCATATAATATAACTGTTCATTTGCACTGTCTCATTGCCTCTGGTGTCAGTTATTCTTGGTAATAATCCCTTTAGTAATCTGCATCACTGTTTCAGTTTTTAAACTTGAAAAGTAAAAGTCCGATATAGAAGATTTTTAAAGTTGTGCTTAATTTACAGATTTATTCATCGTAATGTGTTGCTATTATAAATTACCTTTAATGCAAGTGCATTATTGCTAGATTCTTAATTTTTCCTCAATAACTCTGTTTATTTCTCTGTATAAATAATCTTTATAATATTTACTAGACAATTATATGTCTTGTATAATTTTTTACTTTTGTATTCTATTGTTTTTCTTTTTCGGTAATTGTATTTTACATATTTCTAAAGTTTAAAATGGCATATATATAGTGGTACCTCAACTGACGATCTTAAAATGTCCCACCGTTCTGGGGAGGACGGCCACCTTCCCATGCCCCTGGGTAGAGGGCCAAGATCCTTTCTGTCATCTGAAGCCAAGTTCGCCAACAGAAGCAAAATTTTGTGGAATGCTTCTGTTCACCAACTGGGTTGTTCGCGAACCGAACCGTTCATGAACTGAGGCACTGCTATAGTCAGTTTAGCAATTGGATCATGTCAGAGGTCACAAAGGACTTGAACTGCTTGCTTATGAGAAATTAAGTAAGCCCAGATATCTAGTGATATCTGTAGTTTAAAAATCTTATTGTCCAAAAGAACTTTTAAAGACTGAAAGAAGACACCAAAACACATATGGAAGGGATGGTTTGTATTTCTTTAGTTCAACAGGGTAATTATTAAATAAATTTTTAAAATCTAGGGTATATTTCAAAATGACTAAAATGGTCCTGTACAAAACTTGTAACAATATGATCAATGAATATTTGAAGGAATATTACCTATTGTTGCACAGTAAATACGTGTATCAATCACCATACTTAACGCCCAAAAATGCAAAAATGTTATTTTTTTAAAATGTACATTTATTCTGTTTGACTTTTGTATTGCTTATCTCCAAAGTGTTCAAACACTGTATTTTCCGTCTCCGCTATCTGCTTCCATTCTATTACTTAGTTGTTCATATGTGAGAAAATTAGGCCATATCTAATGAAGGTCCTGCATATTACAAAAGTTTATTGTGTAGTTCACCAATAGTTCACTTAGAGCTTATGTCTTTACTCTTTGTGCTTCTATCTGACAGTAATTATTGATACTAATTTCCAGGTATTCAATGCAAATTCCTGGTGAACCTCCTGCCTCAGCCTCTGAAAGCTGGGACTAAAGCCTGCACCACCTCCTCCAGCCAAAAAGTCAACTGTTAAGTACCTCTTTGGCTACTAAGCCCATTTTAATCCCTAGGACTCATTATTGCATCTGCCTTTTACAATTTTTATTTGAAATTTATTTATACATTCTATGTTTCTAGTGAAATTTTCCAGTCTTCTGTTTACTTTGACATATTAACCAGCTATTTCAAATGGCATGCAATTAACTTCCAAATGGGGATTATCTTCTGTTCTGAATCTATTGTCAGTTAATTTTATGATTTTTTGTCTTTAGGTGTTTTCTTACCAATATTTAATATTATTTTTCAAATTGGACCTGAAGTATGAACAAGTATACAGAGGAGGTGCCTAAATAGCTAAAGTAACCTTAATTCAGTGAGAATCAGATGAAATGAGGGCGGTGTGATTTCCTGTTTGCTTTGCTCTTGGAATGTGACATTTTATGTGACTCAGCTGGAATGTTTAATACAGCAGCTCCTCTTTGCAACTGAATATCAACTTTTATGTCACTAGAATAATAAAAACGACACTGTTTCTGCGTAGGTTTCTAACGTCTCAGCTGCTGCTTTAGGGGTGATGCACTGGCCTCTCATTCCTCACCCCTAGTTCTTGGTTTCTCATGTTTTGGCTGCTTTGATGCTTATTCAATGGCCTTGAGTTGTTTATTTTTGTATTTAACATTGTATTTATCTTGAAAATTTTATCCAGATTTGTAGGTGTTGTCAGTGGAAATAATGATCAGAAGAATCTTATTCATAATGACCCAGAGTGGAAGTGTTTCTTTTAATCAATTATTATGTTACTTTTCCTTTTTTTTTTTTCTGAACTGGGGATCAAATTCATGACCTCATGCTTGCCAGGCAGGAACTTGTATCATTGAGCCTACATTCCTCTTTCTAAATAACTAAAGGTACTATTTCTTTTCTTTTCTTTCTTTTTTCTTTTCCCCTTTCTTTTCCTTTTCCTTTTCCTTTTCCTTTTCCTTTTCCTTTCCTTTCCTTTCCTTTCCTTTCCTTTCCTTTCCTTTCCTTTCCTTTCTTTCCTTTTTTCTTTTGTTTTCTCTTGTTAAGCATTTCAGCACCTCAAGAGTATTTTCCTTGTGTTCGTTTCTAGCAATCTTTGTTTACTACAGGCTACTACTAGTTCTGATTTCCATCAAAACAAAGTTGTACACTTATATTCTCTGAAAGTGGCTATTTTATTTTCCTGTTAGGATAATGACAATTGTCAAGAAGGATTACCAAAATAAAACAAAAATGTAACTAAATGAAAACTGCTGGACTGTATTAATTTTCCTAGAATTAAATGGGCAGGGATGTTGCAAAATACTCGAAAAAATAAACCAGTTAATAATTAAAAGTACCTGAAATTTTTGGGAAAAACATTTTTCCTGCCATGACTGGTAATCCTTGGATTTTTTTTTTTTTGTGCCAGGGATCGGACTCACAACCTAGCTCTTGCCAGGCAGACGTTTATGCGGCTGAGCTAAATCTCTGACCCTAATTTCTTTTCTTTTTGATCACACAGTTAAAAAAGATTTCCAATCATGTTTGCTGTTGATTGAAACAATGCCAATAAATTTGAACCAAAGGAATATGGGTAGATGGAAAATTTATGGTTACAGAATTGATCACTATTACCTACAAATGGCCAATATACCAGGGAGTTTGTGCCTTTTGTGATTATCAAATCTCAGATCAAGAAATATATCAAGTCACTGAAGTTTGGGAATGCCTTGTTAGAGCACTTAACCTAATCTCCTACTGACCTACTTATATGATAAAGATTAAATAAATTTCCTTCTTATATATATGTTTATATTGTACTATACTTAGAATTTTAATTGGTCACTAAAGAGTAATACTAAATTAATCATTGCGAGAAAATAACATCAGGATAAAAGACATTTTAAAATGTATTCATAAGCCTAAATAATCAGTAAATATACATCACAGATGTGATCAGAGAAAGACGCTTGTATATATCATGGTTTTTCTTATATGAGAAACAATTATAAATAAAGAGCTAAATTAAAAATTAATAATAGGAAGTAGGGAGATAGATCTTTCTCAAACGGTAAGAGGATCAAGAGAAGAGAGGAGGGTAATGGAGGGAAGCAAAAGGAAATGAAAAAGGAATTAACATGTGCTGTATGTATGTATCAACTCCACCCAAAGAATGGAAGTTTATGAATGACAAATATTTGATAATAAAAATAAGAGTGGAAAACGTAACACTAGGGTTTTGGCATAGAAAAACATAAATTTATGGGTCACTCAGAAAATATTATTTCAATAGAGTTTTATTTAAATATGTAGACCAAAAGAGAGTCATAAATGTTCAAAAATGTTTTCCAAGTTAGTAAGGACATAAATATTGTAAATCACATATTTAAATGAAGTAAATATTTAAAATGTGAATTATTTTTGGCTATATTTTTCAAAACAGATCACCAATATAAAAAGATTCCTTGGTTAAAAATGTTATTTCAATATATAATTTGACGAATTATAAGGAGTCTTAAAGACACCTGGATATTTCTGGGTATAATGACATTAATCGGTCTGTAATGACATCATTCTTGTTTTGAAATTATCACAATTATCTAAAATCATACAGTTTCCCTTTGATTTTTTTTTGAGAATGCACTCATCTGAATTGAAATTAACCAACACTCAGGTTTTAATCAGAGGAGAGAGATAGCAATACACAAATCACAATTTTAGAGCTGCAATTTTAACTCTAAATAGCTAGAAATAGTGGTTTTCTGATAAAGAACCATGTGTGCAGTTCATTTCCTCAAAATATTGACCATCTACTTAGTGGTTTTCTTCAAATTCTGTATATTAAACTTTATGTTGATAATAAAGAAAATAAAATAATTATAACTTAATTATAAATCTATGACAGTTAATATACTAATTTCATGAAGTGGTTTTCAGTTTTCTTTTTTATGCAAAACTGGCTCATTGGATGATTTACAGACAGATTCTGCTTTAATAGAGAAAGGGACATGAATAAACACTGCAGTTTCCTTCTGATGAGCATTTGATCTTGTAGATGCCCTGTAGCTCTGAGGAGACTGACTATATTGTCTTAAAGCGGACCACACCAATCACTGAGCCAAGCAGAAGGGAGGGGCTTTGAATAAGCATAGGAAGCCCTCGATGAAAGATCTGCCCACTGATTTCCCTTGTGACTGGCAGAGCGCTTCCGGTATCTGCTGGGTTCTGAGGTTTTCCTTCTGTATTTCTTTTTCACGCACTACTCCCCGCTCCCCAGTGTGTTTTTTGCACTTCCAGTTGTCTCACCACCGCGCTTGTTTTCCAAGGGTGGGGGGTACCTACCATGAACAAGAAAGATTTTGAATTAGGGGAAATCAAGCATCATGAAAATAAAATTTGCTTCACAGTTTCCTTTCAGAGATTAAACGAAATAATTTTCAATCTTTGAAATATTTATATATTCATTGCATTAGTTTGTATCAATGTAAACATTTCTAAATGGATAAACATTAACATTTTTAATGCCTGGTGACCCTTAACTTATCTTCCTTTCTGTTCTTCATTACCATTATATGTGAACTGATGCTTTTCTGATACAATCTACTCAAAAGGCAGAGAAAACAAATGTATTATTTCTGTAAATTTTCGCTTCTGGTAGACTAAATGCTCAGGAAAGAACACGTGCCTAAGAGAGACAACAGAATTTTGACAATGTTTAAAGTTAAATTAAAAAATAAATGTAAATATTCATAAATAAGTTAAAGTAAGCAATTCCTAATTTATAGTTTAAGATTTTTTAAAAGGCAACTGCATTATGAACTCAGATGTTAATTTTTTATAAGGAACAACCCAGCTTCATTTATCAGACAAATTCTTATCTGATGAGCACTACAGAAAATATATCTTGGAATTAATCTCAAAAACAGTACCTAAAGTATATGCTATAACGTCACAAAGTGTTGCCTGTACTTCTCATGGCACTGAGCAACCCATTTTAACTTAGGTTTTATCACAGTTCTCCATCCAGTAATTACATTCTATCACATTAAATATTAGATGTACAAAAAAGTGGAGGAGTCAGAGAAGTCTTCCTCTCTTAACGGCAATAGCATTACATCACTTAGTGCTACACTGTCTTGCACTCTGCAACTGTAGAACTTCAGTATCAGAAATAGACCCAAGGAAGTGGTATTGATTCTCAGAAGTGTCAAGTTGCTGTCAAGACAATGAACAGTTCTTGCAATCATTGTCTCTTCAGAGATGATAGAGTGAAGACACACCCCTCACACTGCAGGGTCAGCAGCTCACTCTGGTAAGGCCACCAGAGGACGCAGCTGGTGCAAATTTCATGTGTCATCTGTGAACCAATTGCAAGTTGGTCATGAACTAGCAGATCGCACTAACTGTGTTAGCTCACATGGCCTTGGCACAACTTGGATGATCGCCACATTTATCTTGGGCTGTGTATATTGATTGTTTATGCTCTTCACCCCCCAGCCCCACAGTAAATGGGTTATCCAGAGTGATTGCAATGAGCATGCGAGCTGATTTGGGTAAAGCAGTGTAATCACACTGTAGGAATCCTAGTATAATGTGTGCAGTATCTTTCAATAGAAAATAGATTTTGTACCCAAAATTCTCATTGTTTGTATTGGTTCCTAAAATTGAAAGAAATGTGCACTCTTAGTGATAGTTAAAGCTTTTGTACTTCTGGTTTTAAATGTGTCCATGCACTCTTGATTATGTGCAAGCTATTTGAAGATGCAAAATTATTTTCTAGTAAGTTTGAATGTTGTTTTTATACTTAAGTGAGCTATATATGGACTTGTCTAACATAACAACAGTAATCAAAAAATTGTTGTTTCTTGTTGTTGTTTTTTCAAAAGCCTATGGTTAAAGATTTACTTCTCGGACATCCCCGAATGCGGCTGCTGTAACGATTCCATCTCCGACAAAGAAAACCTTCTCAATGTCTCTCTTAAGAGAAGTTGTTTTTTTTTTTGCAGAACAGAATATAATCAAATTTAGCCTGTCAATAAAAGCACATAAATGTTTTGGCAGAGAATAACACAGTGCTGAAACTTGTGAGTGGCAGTAGTGTTATTGAAAATAAAATAAAGTGAAATGTGATTTCACTTGTGTGTTTATATATATCACAACATGTTTTCCCATAAGTCTAGTTAAAAAAAATTGCTTTTGTTATCTTGTGATGTTCATACTTTTAACAATTCCATATTACCCAGGAAAATGAATAATTCAATAAAAGTTGGAGTATAGATTTTAAAATAGCAGTGCAAAATGGAAATGTGATATGAATTTTTAAATTAATAGCATATGTCTAATTCCCATGTTACATTAATTGTTATATGATAAATGATTAAATAATCCACTGAAATTCAGCAGCTACCTAATAATATTGTACACTTTCAAACAAAATATCTGCTCTCTTTAATTTAAGTTTAAATGTCTGTCTTTAACAATTTGCAATCTAATTATTGTGGTTGATTGAGTACGCATATTTTTGTTCATGATAATTTCAGAAAAGTTACTGGAATTTCATTTTTCTGCCTCATTAATGGAAATAGCAATGAATTCAAACTGCTTTTCAATTGCTAGTTAAACATTTGTACTTACAGATACTGCAAATGATGTAAATATGCATTTTTGTTTTCTTTGTTAATTATTCCACTATGCATTTCCAGAGAGAAAAAAGGAAGGTAGAAAACAAAAAAATCCATATGTTTTCAAGCAGAAAACAAGGCACATGGAAAGAATGAAATTCAATAATTCATGTATTAAGATTTTACATACTAGTAAAACCTTTCTTTCAAATTTTTTTTCCCGTTACTGGGGTTCAAATGCAGGGTTTCATGCATGCTAGGCAAGCGTACTGTCATGAGCTATGTCTTCAGCTCTGTAGCATGATCTTTTTAGATGATTACAGTAATATTTTCCCATTCATAACCCAAAGAATGCTAAAATAATCTGAAAATAATAGGAGTAAATATGCTTTACAAATTTTTGATTTTTCAGAACAAAAGATTCAAGTTTTCAAAAAAAAAACTTCCTCTTACTTGTCATAATTTAAATGCTGAAATACATTTATTTCATTAGATATAAAAGACTGACTATTTGAACATCATATCTCCAGAGGACTCCTCTGAGGTAAACATAATACATTATGCTTATTTTTGTAGAGGAAATCGTAAATTAATTCTTAGAAGATTAGTGTAAATTATTTCTAATTGTTTATATCAAATTCTAAGGCAATGTTTGGAGAATGATGATAGCACTAGAAAGACTGTCTACAAAATATTATAAATATTTTCTGACTATATAATTTGGCTTGGAAAAGCAGATTTTTACTGAAAACATGTCTTCTTATCAGCCATGTATATAGAAAATTATTCTAGTGAAAATGTAAAACAACACATTTTGAACCAGCTTAGGTAGTGAACTGGAACTCAGAACCTTTATTCTTCCCTGTTACCCTACGACTCACTGGTATTGTTATTGTACCTTCAGCTTGGTAGCTTTTTCTGTTATCTGCTTTGTATCACCTCCCTCAGGTGAATATAAGCGTCAAAGAATGTAAGATGGGTTTTACTTATTTATTTTTTTATCATGCCATGTTAAGTAATTGAGACAGAGTAGTCATAATGTACTGCATTAGAATGAATGAATGTGCACATGAGATCAACCCTTGATAATCCTTATGAGTAAGAAATTTAAGACTGCTCAGTAAACACAAAATTAAGCATTCAAAAATTAGTATTTGCAAAAGAAACCTTTCTCTAGTGCTGTAAATAAAATGTTTTCCCTATTTATTATTAACAAGAGACACGTGCATTGGGAAAGATGAGTTACTTTCTCACTCTATTTACAGAACATATTTTATTTCATTTCCCTATTCATTATCTAGCTGTATAAACCTAGTGAGCAGGCATTCTTAGTCTTATTCACATATATCTTTGCCATCCTGCTCTTCAATTCTAGTTATAAGTACTAAGGAAAAGATGGCAAAAGAAGAAATTTCTCTGAATCAATTTCATATATTTTTTTTTCCTTTCACCAAGTATCTCAGGTAATGTTAAAAGTGAACTTTGCTTCTCTTTCTGTTTTTGAAAGACTACCTACTCAGAAAGATTGATTGGGGTAAAATGTCATTAATCTGCCAGGAAGTGAAATAGTTTTAGACATACCCTCTGATCAAGAAGAGCTTCACTGAGTGTTTTATATCCTCTTCTATAATTAATATAAATCTTTATTATGTTTAAAATAAAGTAACAACTGATAAAAGCTTGTAAACCAATAATAACTTGATTCTTGGAATGTCTAATCCAGAAATCAGTGACTCCAAAGATGCTCTGCTAAAAAATATATCTGAATCTTAAAGCTCTACTTTCAGGAAAATGTAAAGTAAAAACAAATTATTTGCAATTATATCATGTGAACAACATGAAATCTCATGTTAAGCATATTTTTCAAACTTTGTGTATAATTTATTGATAAAGTAAAATAAAACCTAATTCTAAAGAAGTATTTATTCTTTTGCATACATATTTTTGATGTGATTTAGATAGTACATAACTTCTTGATGAGCATATATGCTTTCTTGTCTTCTCTATTGTGATCAAGGGCAACAGATAACAAAAAGGACTCCTTCAGTCACTAGTACTTTGTTTAAATGAATGTCTACGATTAGAAGTATTCTCTTAGGTAGTAATTCTCATCAGAGATCCATGTAATGGAAAAGGATTTTTTATTTTATAATATATGGGACTACATTATAAAAGAAGATACAACTGGTAAAAAGACCCTACAGCAAAATGGCGAATAACCGCCCAGAAAAAGAAGGGTGTGCATGCTGAAACACACTAGCTAGGGGGAAAAGTGACCATTTTCTTCTACTTTATTTATGCATTTCTCTCTGTGTCTTTTTCTCCTTCACTTTCTCCTTCACATAATGTGCTTCACTCATATAGATTTAAGGTATACAATATTTATTTCCCTATCAGTGTTGATTTTTAAATGATTACTGTAGCCCAAACAAATTATGTATTTGTCCCCTTCCATAGTTTGCTGTGAGTTTATCCATGTTAAAGAAATCTATAACCTGTTCTCTTAGCAAAATTTTAGTACATAAAATAACACAGTTCATTTTAGACTTCATGCTGTATTTGATCTCTAGACTTATTCTTCCCGTACAACTACAAATTTGTAGCTTTTACTTACTTCCCTTTTCCTCTACCTTGGATTTCCTGATAACACCATTCTAATCTATTTATACATTACACTTTTGTTCTTGTTTCACATGGTAAGTGAAATCACTTGGTAATTTTTTTTCAGAGTTTGGATTATGTGTTCCAGTTTCATCCATGTTGTCATCGATCTAAGTATCTCATTTCTTTTTGTTTTTCCTCTTTGCTTCTCTTTAAAGAAATTTATTTCAATTAGTTGTGTTTGTAGTACATAAACGCCACATACATCAAAGGGAATTTGGTACATGTCACCATGTGTCTGTCATCTCCTTTGTGCTGAGTACGTCAATATTTGCCCATTAACAAGTTGATGGACCATAATAGTTACTGTAAATAATGTTATGATGGATACACAAGGCGATACTTCTTGGAGAAGCTGATTTCATTGTGTCAAAGGGATTGCTGTATCCCAGGGTAATTCCATTTTTTTCCTGCATTTGAGAAAATTTTCTGTGTTTGACTTTTATCTACCAGTTTACACTTCCAACAACAGTGAAGAATTCCTGTTTCATTATACCCTTGCCTATATTTGTTTGTTCTTAATTCTCATTTCTTTCATAACAGCCATTTTAGCATGGGTGAGTGATTATCTTGATGTTTTGATTGGAATTGTCCTGGTAACTGATGGGCTTAAAGACCTTTTTGCATACTTGTCAGTCATTGTTAGGTGTAGCTAGTGTTGGAAAAGGTTTCTAAAAGTGCATTGTAGAGAAAAAAATGAACTTTTCAATAAATGGTGTTGATAAACCTGGATATTGACTTGCAAAAGAATGAAAATATTTATTTTGAAAATAAAGTACATTGTGCTCATTTAATTTAGTTGTTCATGTTTTCTCCTGAATTATGTGAGGTTCTTATGTTAATTATCCCTTACTATATTTTATTTTTTGCAAACATTTTCCAGACATCTTTCAGCTGAATTTTCATTTCATCATTTCTTTGTTTTGCAGGAGCTTTTTAGATTCATATAGTCCTACTTGTTTATTTTTGACATGGTACCTGAGTTTTTGATATGATATTCAAAAGTACTATATGAGGGACAAAATCAAGGACTTTTATCTCAGTTTTTTTAAAGGAGTTTTAAAGTTTCAAGTGCTATGTTAAGGTCTTCATACATTAAGAGCTTCCTTATTGTATTTGGTTTCAGTGTCCAGTTTAATTCTTTTGCAACTATATATTTATTTGTATTTATGTCTGGATTGCCTATGATGTTCTATTGTTTTACATGTCTGTTTTTGTATTCAAGTGTTGTATTATTTTGGTTATTGTAGCTTTGGAACATAACTTGAAATAAGGACATGAGATGTTGTAACATGTGATCCTACTGACTCATATTCCCAATATGCCGAGAGTATAGTCATGTGCCACCACTCCTGGCTTAGAATTGTTTTTCTCTATATTGCATTTCATTGGTGTGGTGATAAGATTACATTGAACTGCATATTGTTTCAGATAATATGGACATTTTTAACAATATTGATTATTCTAATACATAAAAATGAGAAAACTGTTGACTTATGTCTTTATTTGTTCAGTTCTTTACAGTTTTTCCTTCATGTTGCATTAGCTTTTTTTTTTTATTTTTATCTTTTTGTTTGTTTTTGTTTTTTTATCGGTACCAGGGATCGAACTCACGACTGCCTGCTTGCAAGGCAGGCGCTTATGCCGCTGAGCTAAATCCCCAGCCCCGTTGCATTAGTTTTGATTATCACTAAAACGTTTTCTTGATATGCTTTTTAAAACTTCATTATTGGTAAAAATACATCCAACTAATTTTTGTAGATTGATCTTTTTATCATGTTACTTTACTGAACTTAATTAGGAGCTGTACTCATTGTTATGGAGACTTAGTTTTGTACATATAAACTATGACATCTGAAGACTGGGATAATTTTACTCCTTTCTTTCTGATTTGGATGCCTCGATTTATTTTTCTTTTTGATTGCTTTTCCAGTACTTTCAGTACTTTGCTGAGCATAAGTGGTAATGCTAGGCATTCTTCCCTTGTATCAGATATTATTTATTATGATATAAACTATGGGTTTATTATAAATGGCTTTTAGCATGATGAGGAAATATTCTTTTAAATTTATTTCAATAGGTTTTATCTTTTGAAAAGGACATTTAAGTTTGTCAAGTTGTTTCTCTGTATTTACTGACTTGGTTATAATTATGTCATCCATATTTTCAATTATTCTTTTATATACATTTTCAATTTGCATATACTGAATCAACGTTATATCCCTAGGATGATTTCAATAAAATCCTAGTACATAATCCTTTTGATATGTTGTTGAATGTACTCAGTATTTGTTAAGGACTTTATAAAAATCTACGTCCATCAGTGGTGAGATTTGTATCTAGTTGTCCCCACAAAGTGTCGTATACTCATAGGTGGGACTTCTGGGCATTAGCTGTATAATGGGGGTGTTGTGCTACTTAGATTAAGGATCAGCTCCCTAACTAGATTAGCACAGTTCTGGGTGTGGCTTAGTGGATTTGCTAAAGAGGGAACCCAGGTTGTGTATTCAATATCAACCAATAGGCTTATAGTATGAATGGAACACAAAGAGACAAAAAGAAGACAGACTTGCTTCTTGTTTCTTCCTGCCTGCCCTGCCACGGGCTGTTTTCCTCTACCATGCCCCTCTGCCATGCTCCTTTGCCTCGGAACGAGTTGATAGTGAACTAAAACCTTTACAAACTGTGAGCTACTATAAACTTTTTGTTCTCTAATTTGTAGATATCAGATGTTTTATTCCATCAATGGAAAAGTAACTATGATTATTTTCCAATAGTTTTCTTAACAAACATAAAACTAAATGATCTTGCCTTTTAATCTTCTGCCTGGATGATATGGAGTTATTATTTTTTTAAAATATATTCATTATATAATCAATAAATCAATATATTTATCAATATGTTTATTGAGAGGAAGAAAGCTTCTGTCTGAAGAGAGACAGAAGGGGTCCCGAGAAGGTTACCCTGGAGTTATTTTTTTATTTGCATCTCACTTTAAGAAAAGCAGAATTGTTTTTTCTTAAGGATGCTGTGGCTAGGTTATTGTTCAGTGTTTCTTTGAAATGTGAGAGTAGCAAACAATCAGTGCCAATTCTTCTTATTTATTCCATTTCTGAGAAATGTAAATAAGGATCATGCCAATGGTGGAGAATCATTCTGAGATGGAAGGCATTGTTTAAAAATGTTCCCTATTAAAGGAATCTTAAACTATAAGCAATTGTGACATCCGGAGTAATTATTCTATGGCATAATTTGAAGCACAAGCGAGGAAGACTGGGAGTTTATGCCTCTGAGCGTTGCTTGACCAATGAGTGTAAATAGACGTGTTTTAATAATTTTAATGTCATAATTATTTATTGTATCATCTTATATGACTGAGTAAAATTTTATTCTACAATTTAGATTCTTGAAACTTTTAATGAATCCTACAAAGAAAATGATTAAGTCATTTTGTGATCCTATGAAGGGGCTATTTCACAGGAACACCGAACTAAAAAATGAATATCAATGAGAAGCTGTTTAAACCTGACTCCAGTATTACTTTTTGTATGTCTCAGAGAGGAAAGAAAAATTTTTTCTTATTGTTTGTATAGATATATTTCAGATTCATAAAAGTCCTCTGTATTCCTACTGTGTTTAACTGGATTTCATAGAATGATGCATAGGTAATTACAATATAATGTGAATCTGTGGTGAGACTAAACTGTAAACAAGAAAAACTAAATATCTTCTGAGAAAAATGGAAGTTAAGTTTTCACTGCATGGCTTGAGCACTGTTAAATTAGTTAAAATATTTGACATTTATACTATTGTCTGATATGTAAATGATGTAAAGTATTAGCTTGTGTCTTAGTTACTTTCATGTCTCATTGTTGAGACAAAAATACCTGATGCCCAATGTCAAGGAAAGGAAGGTTTATGTCTTACAGGTTGGAGTTTTCAGTCCATATTCAGTTGGCTCCAAAGCAAAATGACATGGTTGAGGGGCAGGGGTTCATGGTCACCCCTGCAGCAAAGCAGGAACTGGGCAAAAAGAGAGAGAAGACACACCTTTCCCCGGGTTTACACTGTATGCTGGCTCCATCCCTGGGCAGGTGTAACACTTATATCACCAATCCAAGTGCTAGACAACAAAACAATCACAAATATAGATTTGGCTGGATCCATAAAGGCATGAGGCATGGCAAAGGGGGCACCTGAACATAAAACATAACAGCTTTAAAAATATTATCATGATAAAAAGGATCAAGTCATTTATAAGACATTCAAATTTGAAAAGAAGTAATACAACTTAAGGATATGTAGATTGAGAAAAGATTTTATAAGAAAATTAAATTTGGTAATGTACTGTTAATTTGCAGTATATTAAAAGAGGAATGAATGTATATGTCTAATAAAACATATATAAAATCTTTCAGATTTTATAAGACTTCAAAGAACGTCATGAGACTATCACATATATGTTTGCTGAACTTGAAAATATATACATATATCATTAATATGTATAGAATCACATATATACATACAAGCATACTCTTTTTAGGTATTTGGTAATTAAAAGAGTATGTTTTAGTGTTTGAGATATATCTGATCTTTTAAAAAAAGACAATCTGAAGTTTCTAGCTTTAGCAGAATATCAATATTTTGTTATAGCATTTAGAACCCATACTTTTGTAGGAGTTAAATCATTTATGTAATGTATTATTTTTCACTTCAATATTGAGTTTGAAGAGGAGGGCAAGAGAGACTCTGAAACTAGTAAGGAAAACCTTATGAAGTCCTGTATCACTTATACTTGTTTTTCTTGATTGATTTTATCCTGTTTTATTTTCCTCTGTTTTATCCTTTAAAAAAAGAAAAAGATGGTGACACAGGACATCCTCGGAAGAATGAAAGAACAGCTGGTCCAATGCTGCAAAGCATGCAGGCAGGTCAACAACAATATACACAAACTGCAAAACCATTCCTGATCTACTCTGACTGTCTCAAACCACTGACATTCATTAAAGGCTATTCTTAAAACCTTCATTTCCTGATAACTTTATGTAGTTCACGGGCCCAAAACCCTGTTGTACACATTATAGAAGGTCCTTGACTTCCAATAATTTTGCTTACAATTATTCTATATTTCAATAGTATGCAAATGATAAGCATAGAGTGGAAAGTATATTTTATAATGTTAATGTGGATATTTTGTTATGCTAATGCAAGGAAATATGATACAAACAATTTGAGCCATTTGCAGCAAGTTTTATCTTTCAACTACGTGATTAGAAAGGTAAACAATAAATGCTTTACTGTGTACTATATTGCTAAGCTATGAATTTTGCTAGGAAATGTGTATTTAATGCATTTTTATTTACTTTTTTTCAATTTATGTAGTAAGGGTTTATTTCTCGATAAAGTCATCATAAGTTGAAATTCTTGCTACATAGAGAAGCATCAAGAAGTAAATGTCCTTTCAATGGTTAGTTAGTGTAGGCATTTTGGGTTGTTACTGTGTTTCTTATTTATTTTGCTTTTTAAATAAGGTTTCTGGAGACAAGAGAGCTTTTGAATCTGGAAGGAAGCCCGCAAAACTCCATTCTCTGAAAACAGGTGAATTCCTTTGAGCCATGTCCTATTTCAAAAATTGCTACAGTCATTTTTAAATGCAAATTGATATCTTAATTATGAGATTGGACACATCCAATTACCAAATTGATGCTGTGTGGTTTAACCTTAATGTCACTGTAAGACATTAATACTACCCAAGAGTAATGTGAAATTCATTGACATGTACAAATTCTTTATTAGGAAGCAGAAAATATCATTTTATCCTGAAAAGATATGTAAAAGTCTGCATGAAGAAAAACAAAATTTCTCCCTGTTTACGTATCAGTAATCTTGTACCTTTAAAGCAAACACTTCATGCTGTGTAAAAATTATGTTTTAACATATTATCACCATTTTTCTCCACACTGATATCATTAACCATGACTTTCAAATCACTTTACAATGAATATTTTAAATTGAGAATAAAACACCATCACTTTCCTTGTCCTAACTGTTAATGTAGGATTCATCTTCACTTCTTGCACTGCTGAAGAAGGCAGAAGACTTTAAACACCTGTACATTACCTGTGACTGATAGGCCATTGGCTAAAATTCCATGTGTAGAGTTCATTAGTTTAGCACTGCACTGTACTATAGGTAATTGGAAAAGCACCAATTATTAGAGAACAATCATTAGAAATCACATATAAATGTTTATATGTTCTGTTTTTTACTTTTCTTATGCTGGATTTATTAAGTATCTCTGTGTAGGGGATTGGTATTTTGATGAGAAATACCATCAAATGGTATTTCTGATGGTATTTTGTGAGAGGCCTTAGATTTGGTCTCCAGGAAAACACACACACACACACACACACACTATTGTTTTACCAGGTATTTAAAGCTTAACAGCATACCAAGATATTGACATGTTGGTAAAAACCTATAGTCTTAGTTACTCAGGAGACTGAGATGGGAGGATCAATAAAATCCAGGAGTTGAATAGAGCTTGGGCAACTTAGCAAGAATGTTTTAAAACAGACAAACAAAAGATCAAAACAAATGAGGTAGGACCCACAGCCTGGAGGAGGGGAACAGAAGTGGGCTGGCAGTCTGTCATTTTAATTCAAAGGCCTTGACGCCAAATCCAGCAATGGCACAGTCCCAGGTTACTTCACTGCCAACTTCTCAGAGCGGAATGAGGGAAGAGCCTTCCGGTCAGGAGACTATGGGCAGGACAGAAGTAGATTAGAGTGACTTCTGCTGAGAGGCAGGACCTGGGACCAACCAGACTCCACTCCAGTGACAACCAAAAACCAAATTTAGCCTTTAATGCAAAGGAATGGATGCTTCCCTCCCCCTCACACTCTCTGACCAGCACAATGGCCTTGGCCTAGTGGCATAAGCAAGCAAGCAGCCTCAGCCTGCAGTGGGACAAGGGCATGGCCCTGTCAGACAAAAAAAAAATGTATTAGAGGAGTTGGTGGTGGCATGGAACAGAGAAAGCTGTGCAAGGTCTGGAAGGGGACAATTAGACACAAATCCTGGAGCAACTCCAATTTTTCCCTACCCAAGGATGCCGCAGCTGCTGGGAAGCAGTGTAGAGACAGTCACAGTAAGGGGAAGGCAATACCCAGAATGTTGTCAGCGTAAGACCAGTCCTACCCCACGTTCAGACACCAAGTACAGCCACACATGCTGCACAAATCCTACTGCAAACTTGGTGAATTACATAGTACATTTCTTAGATCTTACGTGGGCACCTCGTTCACAGAGAACTGTGAATACCAGAGTAATTCTATTATTTTTCTTTTTCTTTGAATTGGTTTTTATCCTTTTTTCAAGGATTTTTTTCCCCCAATACTTGGGTTTCTTACTTTTCACTTTGTTTTCCTCTGTTCATTTTCTTTCTCTCTTTCCTCAACCGTCTCACTTGATTTTATGATGCTTTCATGTGAGTGAACACTGGCTTTTCTCTTTCTGGTTTGCTTCAATATTCCTTTGCTTTCTTTTTACTTCACTCTAGGGGTGGAGTGATAACTGGTGATCAACTTGTAACAAACAGCTGAACTGAATCAGCATGGTGTGGGACGTGGATGGTCCGCCTGAGGATTGCTGTCAACATAAAAAGGAGACCTGAAGAAGTGTTTGTTAGTTCTCCTGTTGCTTTTGCTTCTCTTGATGTAATTGGCTGTCCTGGAGGAGTTTGTCAACCTTCTTTCCTGATATGAACTTGGCTGTTTTCATCAACAACAGAGCTCAGAATCTTTTTTTTTAAATTTTATTTTAAAAGGGGTAAAATTAAACACAACAAAACAGAACAGAGCGGGACATACGAAAGTATAAATTTCAAAGCTAGACAACCAGAAATCTTCACTATCTGTCATATTGTCTCTTGTTTTCTTCCAAATGGTTGTCCATATCTTTGCATACGGGGAGCTCATACTAAATAACATATCAGTCTTTCACAAGATGTGTAGTTAACTGGCTCCCACTTATGAGGGGATGGGAGACAGAGACATGAGATGTTTGATTCTCAGCCCATGAGCCGGGAGGAGTTCCTTGTTCTCCCGGCACCCAGAGTCAACTGCATGGTGCAGGTCCCAAGGTGCCAGGGTCTGTCTCCTTTGGGCTGCTGACAGTCTGTCACACTCACAGCTGCCTGCCAGAGAGGGGAGGAAAAGCTCAGAATCTTGTTGCTGAGGATGCCTGTGACACTTTGTGTGTGGGGGGGCATGCTGGTCCTTACTTTGAGCATTTCCTCCTGGCTCCAATGCAGAACCCTCAACCTACTGGCACAGATCTTTCATCCTGGCAGACTTTCTAACTTCTAGCCTTCCCAGTGCAGATCCATGAAAAAGACTTGCAAGAGGTATTTTCATGGCTCTAGGCCTCAAGTTGCACTCCTGAGGGCATTGCAATGGCTGTAGGCCTCAAGTTGCACTCATGAGGGCATTGCAATGGCTCTAGGCCTCAAGTTGCACTCCTGAGGGCATTGCAATGGCTCTAGGTCTTCAGCTCGTTTCATGCAGGACATTGCCATGTGATCCAGCCCTTCTTGTATTCTTTGGGGCTCTTTAGCATATGGATAAATTTCCTGCACTTTCTGTGTTTGATTCCTTGGGTGATTATTATAAACTAGTTCTATAATTATGCATCCTCTATTAAATCATTTTCCTTACAAACCCTGACTTCAACAATTATCCTATGTGTTGTCCAGTTTCCTAAAACTTGGGTGATCACACTTTACCCTCCAGCCTTGCTTCTGCTATGTTTATCCTCACTCATTTCTCTATTTTGTCCTCTATCCTTCTGAAATTGCCCCCCCTACACACACAGGGGAAGCATCACTCTACTAAGGGAAAATAACATTACATACAAGTTCCTAGTATATGTTGGATTTTTGTTATATAACTATATAAATTGCTCCTCTGATTGTAGCTAACAAGTTAATAGTTACCACAGTTTTTCATTAAGTAGGACATGCTTGATAATATTGTTTTTGAAAACAGTACTACCTTAAGCAAAATGTCACACCTGTTGTAGTCAGATTTCTCCCTTAAATGACAATACTGCGATTGTCTGGAGTAGTGACCATCACCGTAGTCCAGTACCAGATGATTGCATGTTGAGCCAAATAATGACTGCTCATCTTTAATAAATTGGAAAGGTAGGGCCTTGGGATACTCACAAAACCAAGAAACATCAACATTTTGAGGACAGCTCTGAGAAACAGACATTTCCTAGAAAAGCCCCAGTAATAGTGATAAAGCTATCTACCTTAAGAAATCTACAAACATCAACACAGAAGACAAAGTATAATCTTTAAAAATAGAAAATTACAAGATGCAGAAGCAAAATACATCTGAAGTCCTCTACTCTACCCAGTAAAATCCATAGCACAATTAAATAGAGGAAATCAAAAGCTACTCAGTGAAAATTTCTGAAATAATAGCAGCAGAAGCACATGAACAAATGGATGAGCTTATAGGAAAAATAATCAAGAAAGGAACAAATGATGATCAAAATAAAAGACATTACTGTAGACACATATAAAATAGAGTTAAAGAAAATAGTGGAAACCAAGGATATCCAATATAGGAAATCAATGGAATCTATGAAACACATTCAAATAGCTACTCATGAGAATAAAAATTTCCTTGAATGTATACATACCAGATTGAATGAATGCAACGATAGAATATCAGATCTAGAAGACTGGATCACAGTTAGAGACTATGAAAAGAAAGATATTTTAAAAGTAGAATGGGATCATGAATAATCAATCCAAGATGAAGCAAAAAGGAACAACATAAAATTGATTGCTGACAGTGGGAAAGCTAGATATAGAGGCAATCCCATACAAATCTCTTCATGGAAGTAATGACAGAAAATTTCCAAACATGAATAAAGAGTTCGACATACAAATCAGTCAACACTGAATTCAAACTAACTATGGCCAAATTAAGTCTACACCAAGGCTACTAATCCTCAAGATTCCAGACATTCCTCAGAACTACAAAATATTAAATGAGGTAGAGACAAGAAACAAATCACCTATAAAAGAAAGTCCAACAGAATCGCAGCTGACTTCTCACAAAAACCTTCACATAAAGGAGTGCTTGGAGTAAGATACGTCAAGCCCTGAAAGAAAACCACCTCTAATTCAATTAGAGACCACATCTGACCCAACTATTGCCCTTCATTCCAGAAGGACTAAAACGATCAGCCCACGGAGATGCATGTATGTGCATGTTTCTAGCAGCACAGTTTGTAACAGCTGAATCTTGGAAACAACCAAATGTCCATCATCGAAGGAATAGATTAAAAAGATATGGTTCTGTATACGTGGAGCACTACTCATCCATAGAGGAGGATCAGTTTGAGGCATTGCTAGCTCAGTGGACGTAGCTCTAGATCACATTCATAAATGCAACAAACTGAACTGATGTGTAACTATCACAAAGTCTTGTTTTGAGAAAGTGAAACTAAATAAGGATCAAAATGTAGAGTAAATATTGTGAAATATGAAGAACTGTTCAAAAAGAAAGAAAACCAGGAATAGGAAAGGGGGAAAGGAGGCAACGGAAAAGAGAAAAATGGTAAAAGAAGGATGAGATGGAAAAGAAGCTTTGTAAATGAGGAGGGGAAAGGGGGTTGAAGGGAAGAGAAAGGATCAAGGGAAAAAAGCAGAGTCAAGATATATCATATACAGGCACTAATTCCCTGGGCTGAATGTGATCATTATGTGTTTCTATATATGTGCTGCTGAAGGGAGCAATATATATATATATAGCACACCAATAAACAATAAAATGAATAAAAATATTAAATTAATGAAGTACTAATGAAAGATGAATTTTGAAATAAAATGCACTGTTTTCCTGTATTTGGCTGAACATATTTTTCACTTCTTTTAAGGAAAGAGTAGCTTTGATTATACATTGAATTAGAATTCTCTTTTAACTCTTCTGTAACATAGCTCAGGGAAGATTTTTCTTATACTTCTTTATGTCATTTAAACATATGTGTTTCTTCAAACACTTGTCATTTGTTTATGATGAAACCTTTCAAAACCCTTTCTTCTAGCTCTTTGATATATATAAGATACAAGTGTTCTGTATATAGCAATCCTACTATGCAATAGCACATCAGGACTTTGGAAGCCTCACTGTGACTTAGCATCCAGTTTTAAATACTTTATTAGTAAATACTTCTTAGTATATATTTGTGACTCATAAATATATCCAACTTGGAAATTTAATACATATGCATGACACATCTATATTTGGATATTAGGATTCATTTTTTAAAAAACATTGTGAAATATAGCTCTAATAGAATTCCAAGGTTAGAACTGATTATATTTGACAATGAACACTAATTGAGAACTAAACTTTCATGATGACTGAAACTAAAAAATTGCTGGGTGGAGGTTTATTAAATTACTGTGACTAATTTCTCCAAATCGAGATCGCAAGTTCAACAGCTCTGATTTTTGAAGTCACAAAGCCACTTTTGTGTTAAAAAAATTGAAGCCTAATATAGACTCTCCTCCTAAAAATAGATATTAAAGTCTACATTGAATGAATATTTGCATAGTATTTAAAAGAAAGAATGAATGATGTAATTTTATCCTAAATGCTATAAACTATTTTATTAACTGTTATAACATTCCACTCTTTAAAAAGCTTACTTGCTCTCTAAATTTGGTAACGAATATTCTATTGAACAATTGATTCAATTTTATGAAAATAGTTATATAGCAGTTTATTTAGATTTCCATTAATAGTAAAACATCAATGTTCATTTTTTTTTGCCATAATTAGGTAAGCCCCAACCAAGAGTGGAAGCAGGGTTAGTAGTATATGGAAACTCTCTGCAAGCTCTATAACTTTCTGTAAATATAAAATTTAAGAGTTTTAAAAATATTTATGTAATAAATATGTTGTAATATTTATGTATTCTTCATATATATAATATTATACAAGTGGCATACAGGAATACTTCTGTTCACAAATGCTTCTGTTCGCGTACAGTTTGTTTCACAAACAGAAGTGTTCAGCAAAATTTCACTTCCTTGTGTGAACTCTGCATTGCTAACAACCAGTATTGTGATTATCTTCCTTAAAATTGAGGCATGAATTCAGTTTGTAAATAGAGGTCCCATTGTAAGATCTTAACCAAGGGTCAACATGCCAAATTACATTTATTGTTGGCACAGAAATTTTCCTTTTCTTTCAAAAATAAAAACAGCTCATCTTAAGTAGTTACCTCACATTTTCACTTGGTGCAGAGTTCATGCATTGTTTATCCTGCAAAATATATAAGATTTACTGTTTAAAGTTAGACAAGTGATAGTGCAGTATTTAACTTTTATTTTAAATAATGTATAAGCACACTGAACATTAGCTTAAGTGTTTTCCTTCCTTCTTCCCATGCTCCCTCCCTTTCTCCATTTTTTGTCTCCCTCACTCTTTTTCCCTTCATGAAGTATAAAATTAGTGGACCATGTAGTACACAGTGAAATTTTTGGGCCTTTTGTGTTCGAACGCTTGCTTGCTGAAGCAAACAAAAAGCTATATTATGAGAGGGCTTAAACAAGGAAGCATAAACGCCCTTACAATTCTGTGCATCAGTAAAACAACTCAACTTGCAGAGAACGACAGCAACACCACTCTCACCAAAATCAGCTTTACCTTTGTCTCAAAGACATTTAACTTTCTTCTACTTGCTGTGCTGAGTATGTCCTACTACCTTTGAAACTTTTTGAGCAGCAATTTCTAAAGCAAATGCCAATTAATTAAATTGTAATAAGGGAAGTGATTAAATATTATATATTATATCTATATATTATATATATATATTTTATATTGTATATTTAAAGTAGTATAACAAACAGAGGAAACATTCGAGCCAGGACTAAATGAAAAATAGACTTTGCTGGTTTAAGGTTGTTAAAGTTTAGTGGTGGTAGTGGAGGAATACACATTTTAGGAAGGAATGAATGAGTGACATACAAATTTTTCCCAATTGTCACAAGCGCACGTGTTGCTTGGTAATGTCAGACAAGAGAAATACTTATTCTGCTTTCCTAATTTTATACTGTGTGCACATGTACCTTACATGCCTCCAAGAAATGCTTTTTGTTTTTGTGGTGGTTGTTTTTCTGAATGGCATTTGGCTCAATGATAATAGCAATGAATATAACTATTGCTTAATTTTTAAGAATTTTATCAAATATATATTTCCTTTTATCTCTCAATATACTGTTGATGATTTTATTTTGAATCTCATTTATTTTATGCTTATTATAATTTTCCAGCTAAATATGTTTGCTTTTCCCCCTAGTAACAGTATGCTAAATTTCAGCTCATTCAATGAAATCATACCCTTCCTATCTCTAGTTATATTTCAATTTTATCTAGTTCATTCAATTTGTTTCACTGTGTTTTTAATTCTTGCTATAGTATTTTTATATGCATTCCTCCATAGAAATGGCTGCAGGCTCTGCTTTAATATTTTTAAAGAGAAATTAGGTTTTTTAATTAAACTTTAGTAATGCAAACTTGAAAGTTCTCATATTTTCCTTGCATGAAAAAAGAACATTTTTCAAAGTCGCTTTTACATAGCTTCTACTACCTAAATCAATCAAGGAAGCAAGAGCTAATGAAATGTTAAATGTGAAAACATTATTAGATTTACAAGAATCATAAAAACTGTTCAGGTTATACTTTTTAAATAAAATATGTTTTATTCTGTAAGTGATGAGGTATAGTTTTAAGACTTTCTCCACAGATAAATCTATTGCATTTCTATTAAAGTGCCTCATAAATTAGGGAATAATTTTTCAAGGGTAAGAAAAAAGTGTCTTCTTTCTTAAGCTTTGGCCAAAGAGATCGCATAAAACTTGTTAGCTATAACCTGAGTTGAGAGTTCTCTTGAAGACAAAACACATGACATTAAGAGTGCTGAGGCTTTAATAATGTAAACTACAGGCTTTCAGCCCAAATATCTTGTAATGTTTTACTTGTTTTGTTTTTTTATATTTAGATTATGAACAGCTTTTCTAAGGTCGGCGTTACACGGCGTAAGTAGGTAATTTCAAAATTTCTTGCGATGACCCTCAACTTCACCTACAGTCACAAAGAGAATATGTTACTTAGGGTCTTTACTGGCTAATATACTGCTTCTTGAAACATGAGAGATAACTGCACTCTGATCACTTTGGGAGCTGTTTCATAATTAGGACCAGAGCAATTTGACAATATCATTGTGCTAATTCCTCTGAATTTTTGTTCCTGGAAATTTGTATTATTTATGATCTTAATTTATTCATTTTATTATATATATTCAATTAAAATGTGCAAATCATATTCATTGTACTAATCTCAAACATTCTGGGGCTTTAAAATAAGTGCTGAAAGATCAGTATTATCTACAGAAACCGAAGCATTCCAAAGAAGATGAGTTTTAAAGTACCAATGACTCTTGACTATACACTGAGAAATTGTTCTGGCTTAAAATTTTGGTGGCCTGTAAAAGGCTTCTAACTAGAATTCAAAAATCGTAACTGAGGTTGATCAGCTTTATCAAGAATGTGTTCGGGGATAGACAAAGAGAGATGGAGATATGGAGGTATCTAATCCAGTTCTAGAAATATTGATAAGAAAACTCATTTGTGTCAGGAAGAACACAGTTAAATAAAACATGGGCCCCACAGGAGTACTGAGAAAACTGCCTTATTAGGATAGAAAGGTCCAGTTACTAAAGAGTCATAAAACTATGCAAATGGACGCTGCAGGAAAAATTCAAGCAGTTCAGTACCTATATGCTGACCCCAGGCTACTCTCTGTTCTTCGGAGTGTGTGTTAACATAAAAGGAGCATGAATATTAACTTCACATAGTTTCCTTCAGGTCAGTTGACAAAGAGCGAGACTAGCATTAGACATTGTCTCCTGAGAAGCAGAACATTTACCTACTACACTCAATGTTAAATGTCAGGGCAGGAGAGAATACAGATGCACAACGTGTTTGCTGAAGTTGTGTTCTATCTCTTTGCGATAATTTGATTTGCTCTATTTTACTTGCTTATTTTCCCTCGTTAGCAGATCACGTTCAGCAATGGGAAATAATGGTTTTGATCAATATTTTGGGGTAACTGTCAACATGGAAAGTGGGAAATTATACCACTTAAGGTTTCCTTTTTTCCTTCTTACTTGCTACTATTAAAAGAGCATAACTTTCTCTATGTGTTATATTTTTTTCTCTACAAATTTTTTTTTCATGATTATTTGTTCATCGTACTTAATTTTGGAAATCCTGAATAGTCCCCAAATCCATACATTCTTTAATATTGAAATATAAAATATTAGCCATATTTTGCTTTCAGATTTGTTGTTTAGATTAACTAGTAAAATCAGGAAAGCATTCACTAGTTTGTAGTAATAGAAATACACAGGATAAAATGCAGATTTAAAAAGCATTGCCTGTACCTAATGTATTCAGCTATTTTTTCTGAAACACTGATTGTTATCAACGAAATAACATACTACAGTAACATTGTTTCTTTGACATATAGTTACTTAATCTATAATGAACCTCATGTGCTTTTCCTTTTGTAGCGTTTGAAATAATTGATATTAGTTAAAGGTTTTCTGGGTTTTGTCTCAGGATATTTCTCATCTGATTAATTTTGAGGGCACAGAGGAAGTATGATTCATTCAGTGTCCTATCTTAAAATATATACAAAAGCTCATCTTAAATACCTACTAAATGCAAGAAGAAATGACCTACTGTGACATAGTTTAACATCTGAAGCAGGAGGTAGACAGTGAAAAGGCAATAAAAAGTGTACTGTTTTACAGACATAAATTTAAAAACTTGAGAGTTCTTTAGAAGCATAATTGAGGGACTCTTTTAGCTTGTTCACATTTTAAAGATTACTATAAATAATAGAGGTAGTATAGGACCATATATTGAAGTAGGGTGTTTTTCAGGTTAAAAGAATAACATTCAAAAAGTCCTAAAATACGCTCAAAATTTTTTTTTCATGAAATAGACATTGACAAGCAGAGAAGAAAGGTTTAAAAATAAATTTTATGTAATAACAAAGGGACATTTTACCAGTCTTCTTTCACCAGTTTTTTCAATTTAAGTTAATGCTGTCTGAGAGCAAATGAAAAGTTATAGGACAGTAAAAAATATGATAAAAATGATGGATGCTTCATATTTCCAAATGGTACCTTGTGATAAGGACTGTAAAGGGCCATTTAGATGTGTCTCTATTTGTGATATATATGTGTATATATGTGTGTATACATGCATATATATGGACATGAATATGTATATATATATGTATGCATACATATATATATATACACACTTTTAAAAGTCTTAAATATAACTTTTAGTTTTACAATGATGTGTAATTAAGATGTCCATGTCTATATCATAATGGGTGGAAAATAAGTGGGAGATAAATGAAGACAATAGCTATGCATGCACTTTTTAAAAGATTACTGAGGTGAAAAGAAGAGAATAGGTAAAAGCTGAAGACAAACATAAGATAAAGGGAAAGATAATTTGTTTTCTCATCCATTGGTTTTATTTAAAAGAAGTAACCAGGCATGGTTAAAACACTCAAAAAAGGAATCACAGAGTTGGCAGAGTCTGAACATAAAACAATAAGAGAAGGACCGAAGGGATCATCAAAACAAGAGGTGTACCTATAAGCCAAGAACATGATTCATTTAACAATTATCCAAACTGGCCTTGTTGGGAGTCAACAAGAATAACAGTGAAAAACATACATGAATATATGTAGATGAAGTTGTAAGCAAGCAGTCTAGTAAAAAAATAAATAACGTGTGTGTTTGTGTTTTTGTATGGTTTTTAGGTGATTTTCATTTTTATTGAGATAAAATGGATAGTTGGGTGCTAAAAGAGAAATGCTAAAAGAGAAAGTAGAAATTATCTTACTTAAAAGACGAAGATATGCCAAAATATGTGTAAATTGTGGGAAAAAATAAATAAATTAACAGAGACAGGAACAATTTTGCTGTCAGCGAAAATGAAAACCACATTAATGTTGTTCAACTTGTTCAGACAATAATGGAGAGAAAAAGTTTAAAGCAGTAATAATTTTAAAAATTAAGATTCTACCAACATCAACATACATAGTGGCCAATGGATTCAAATTTAGATACAAAGATGATAGATAGATAGATAGATAGATAGATGATAGATAGACATGTCCAATAATACTCTTTGAACTCTATAAAGATAAGGCAAACCAATAATTAAATGCTTACTTAGAACAAAATGGTAAAAACTGCTTAAATACTAAACAAACAGTTTAAACAAATCCTAAACAGTGAAATTGTTGAATGTGCCAATATTTCATATATAGTTATTGAATATTTATAACATTATAGGGTTATTTTTTTCCATTTTGTGTTTAAGGAAACAGATAATTACTCAAAAAATTATAGTATTAAAAGTAAAATCTTGGACCAGAACAATTTGGTCCTTAAGTGAATAAACTTTCTATTGTCCCCATACTGTCTTTTAAAAGTTAGAGGAAATAAAATCATGCAGACTCCATTCTCACTTCCGTGTAGCTTTCAATTCAGCATGGGCCAGCAATATAGATGACAAATTAGTATGTAATTTTTATTCTGATAAATATTACATGAACGTATAAAGTTTCTACGTGTATTTCTAATTGTAATAGAGAGAGGAGGTTACAGTGAAAGTACTTATGAACTGAGACTCAGAATAGTGGATTAAAAAACCTAGTAACTCTGTCACATTGACCCAGTTAATAATGTTATAAATATTATATTAGTATCTCAGAAATAATAGGCATTAAGTAAATGATAGTTAATATTAATAGCAAGTAAACACTACCATGAATTGTAATTTTATATAAATTTCTTTTTGATACTGCATATATTAACTGACAATCTTATGAACATGCAATAATAATATTTGGAAATGCTTTCTGAATTAAGAAATTATTGCAATATCATGCCTTATACTTTCTGTCATATGCGTTAAAAGTTTTAATATAAATCTAATGTTTATTTTATATCAATAGAATATGATTTTATATCAATGGAATGCTTGATATAGATTGAAAGTCTGATGAAATTCAAATCAAATTTTGGAAATCAGAAATATATATATATATATATATTTCCTCTAATGGTTAATGCCAAACATACCTGTAAAATCAATTCTCTGAGTGTCTAAGGAACAGAAGCTTGAAAAGCCATTCCAGACAACTTAATGATTTTAATCAGAACCTAACTCAAATATTTTCAAGTGCTGGCTTTAATTCCCAATACTGCAAAATACAAAACAAAAATTGCTTAATGGAAGAAATTGGATTAAAACATTATTGTTTAAAATGTGTATCATTTTTGTTAGAACTATGTATTCTATATGGGAATTAACTTTTCATGTACTTGTGTACCTCATGAAGTTCTTTACATACAATTTGTAAAGTGCATTTGGTTAGGAATAAATTTCACAGGCATATTAAATTGCTTTAGTTTCAAATACTCTCAATATTATTAAACTAAGCCAAATTGCTACAATTAATATAATTTGGAAATTTATCTCTAAATTGTATATAGTTATTCTGAGCAATATGAAATTTTCCTTCTAAGGAATATTTCATTAAAATTTGTAATATTAAATACATCAAGCAAAAGAGAAAATAATTAATTTCCACAATATGGAAGTGAAATTCAAAATAAAGTTTTTGTAGAAAAGTATGCAGTGTATTAGCCTCTACACTTTAAATAAAAATTGTCCCAAATAATGATTTGTTCACATTTGCATGTTCAGATAATTTCTGCATAGTTAAATATTATTCTCACAGTACGATTCAGGAAAAATCATTTGAAAGAGAGGTGTAATGGTACTGATGTCAATCAAGTTTAGTTACTTAGAAACAAAATTGAATGAACAGAATTCACAGCAAAAATGACAGCAAGAAATGATTATTACATGTACTTATTCTCCAGTAGGCATAAGTCCAATTTAGAATTCATTGTAAGTTGTTGATGCCTAAAGTATTAGGCCCATTAGGTAGTATGGAAATCAATCAAAGTTTCTACTGCCCTTGGAAAGGCAATGACCCAAATGTGAATATTTAAGAGAGGCTAGAAATCATTGTAGATGTCCTTAACTTGTTAATAGTGTAAAGTTTAAAATGTGAACAAAATTATTGTCACACTTAAAAAAATTTAAAATATATATATATATTACAGTATACTAAATTTTAGCATATTTTGCTTTTGAAACTCTTTACTAAACTGTTAGAGAAAATGAAACTAAACTTAATCAGACAGAAAATGTTGCACTTAAGAAGATATATCTTGATTTTACCTTTTGACAAATAAGGTTTTATTCCTAGACAATTGAGTCACATTAACACTGTATCTAATTAACCTTGAATACACCACCCTGCACACATTTAGTGAGCAATTAGTATTTTTTTAGCCATTGATACTTTTTTCAGTAATAATATATATTACTCTGAAACACTTAAAAAGTGTGAGATGCCATTTCCTTCATTTTGTGGAAATGGTCACATATTCCCACTGTACTGCTCTTCTTTCTTGGAGATAATTAATAATAAAGAAAATCATGCCTCCATTATCTTTACATGAACTATAGGAAACTGTGAAATTATTATTGTAATACATTGCAAAAAAACTATGCCAATTTAGATTCAAATACATACTTAATAATAACATCCATAAACTTTGAGAATGTGTTGCACTTTCTGTATAACAATGTAATTTTTCATAAGCCACAGTAAATTTTGACAAAATAAAGCGTCTGCCACATTTTACAGCTTTAAACATAGGGAATCATCTGGAGAAATTCTATTTCTCTCACAAAGGAAATAAGACATGATGACTGGGTTCAAAATGCAATGTAAAATTCAATCAATTTAAAAGACAAAAGGCAGCTTCTTAGGTCTTTAGACATTATACCTCTTTGTTTTGTGGAGCTGTGTTTATTCCACAGGATGCGCAAAAAACATTCATCAATTTAAACATTGAAATGGGAGGGCACAGGAACAGTGCTAAGAAATAAAAAAAATCATGTCTCTCATATTCCTTAAGTGAAAATGTCAAAGTGACTGTTTTCATTTTTACTCAAAATGTATTAAAAGCAGTTTTGAATTTCCTCTTAAGAATTCCTGGAATACAGTGCAGGTGAATTCACGATCGGCTCCGGACACACACTGTTTACCTTCTAATCATATCTGAGTAGAGCAAAGCCTCCAATTCTCTCCTTCATCGATCTAATCATTGCAAAAATTTGGCTAACACAAACATTAAATTGTACAGTTTGTTGGGAAGATCTTGGCCTTGTAAACATGAGAATGGAGAGCAGTGTTTCACAGAAGTCGACGATATACATTAACAGCTAATCAGCTTCAGCACTTCAAGTTAATACCTTTAACAGATTGTGACATACTGTACAGAAGGTATTTGAACACTCCTCAGACACTTGTTGCAGCAATGAAAAGGCTTGTATTACATTTAGAAGAGTCTCTGACATACACTGAATTCATAAATGAGAAAATAAAGTAACACTGTAGTGTCTCAAAACAAATTTGAATTGCATTTGATTTCAAAATATAGTTCTTAGTTTTAGGTTTAGATTTACTTAGTGTTTAAAGTAATAAATGTGGTATCATTTTCTTATTCTTTTTGAAAGCTGTATGAGATTCCTTGTAGCTGTATGAGAACATAGATCATCAAACTGATTTTATTGTTAGTTTCAAATCTGTAAAGGACAAATAATCTACATTTAATGAGAAGAATACACATTGATTTCAAAATATCACATTCTTGACCCCAGTAGTAAACATAGTACTAAACATCTAAAACTATGAGAAAATTAATGAAAAATATATGACTTCATATTTTTACCTAAAATAGATATGTACGAATCTGACATATACTAATAGCATTTTATAAAAACTGAAGATGTTCAACAAATGGAAACAGTTTCCTTGTAATGTTATTCCATCTTAATATGAAAATTCCAGAAAAAATTCCTGAGATAATGAAACCTATCTTTCCCTATGTACTGTGGTATTCTATTTGGATTATATAAATTAGTACCAAAAACAATAATATTTTTAGTTTTTCTGCATAATATTTCATCATTTCTTTTCAACTGTGTATAGATTTGCCATTTAAAATATCAGCATATGTATATTTGGATTTGTCAAAATACGGATTCGCTTGAAATTGCCAGTCCTTTGTTACCAGCCTATATACTTAGATCAAAATAAGATAACTGAGAATATATCATTTGTGACTATTGCTTCTTCCTCTTGTTAAGACTATCAGTTTAACACCAGTGACTTCTAATCATCAATTAACCACTAAATCAAATCCAAAAATATTTTCTACATCTTTCCCTTCTAAACTATTCTATAGTTCTTGAATTTATTACTTAGTATCTAAATTTGAGGAATCAAGTTTGTTCCATTACTTATGAGTATTGTACAAGCTCTCTGAGACATAGTGAGTAAAAATATAGTACTACATAAAAATATTCCAAAAATACTGATTTCCCCATTATTAGTAGATTTTATATGCATAATATACTGGAACTGTTAAAATTATCATCATCTTCCTGATGTTATTATTGACTGAGATATGTACCACTGATGTGTTTCCCTCAACTTTCTAAGACTCTTTTTTCTCAAAATTTTTTTATTTATAATTTTCTTATAATAATTTTTATTCATTTACTTGATAGCTATACCTAATATATGCCTGTGATCCTAAGAGATTCAATCTTGATCAAATCCACACCATGATTCAGACAGCTGACACTAATGGACAGCTTCTCCACTGTCCCTGGAACTTGTCTATTAACTGGTGTAGCTAAATTGTGGTGTTGATTCCTCCGGCATGACCTTGTCAGATCCCTGGATGTCTGCTATGCCACTCTATCAAAGTTGACAACTTGATAGGCAGTCTCTGTGAAAAATGTCTGCTTTTCTTTTCCCTACATTTGTAGGCTCTTGAAATTCTTGCTAGAGATGATAATATAGAATATAATATCAGCTGGAGCATTCTCCATCCTCAACCACTCACTGGCAAATGGGACCCATTTTGAATACTGTTTGAGTACCCATTTGAATGTGGTAGGTATGTTATAAGAGTTACGGTCATAAGGTAACTGAAAGAAGAGTTACACAAAGAAACTTTATCTTCAATTATGGATCAATTATGTGAGATTGCCACCTGTAACCCACTGGTTGGCTGATTTCCTGAATCAGTCACGGGAGAGAGAGCCAAATGTGGTGGGAATCTGAGGTGAAGTTTGAAGACATTAAAGTGAGTAAGTCATGAGGAAACTGAGTTCTTAATCTCCACTAAACTATTTAGACTGGAACAGAAACCAGGTTTTATGTTTTACCAAAAATGCAAGAAACATTAATTATCATAGAACTAAAATATTGCTCACAGGAAATTTTTGTTTGTGTTTGTTTGTTTTCCAGCTGGGATTTGAATAATGTCTACTTAATAGTGTGGTCTCTGCGAATCAAATGAGAAGGCACCATAACAGATACTCTTTGATTTATATAATCAGAAAATTCCTGAATTTGCAGTGTGCTAAGTCTAACAAAATATTATAAATTGAGTGTAGAAGGAGATATCTAGTCATTAAACCAGACATCTACAGTAGCATCATATTATAAAGTAAAAACTGACCAATACTCA